>OY997591.1:72794565-73063752 GCA_963921825.1 Erodium maritimum
ACTCTGTTTCCTAACTTTTACAAACGTTTCATTATCAGATCATAACCCAGGCCAACGTTTGGTCTCAATTCCTGACATGATAGGTTTGGAATTTCTCAGAAACTATAAAAAGCCGTTCAAACTCACGATTCCGTCAACTCGTCAAGCATTGGGTTCAGATATGATATTAAAGGTAAATTACAAGTAACTACATCTATAAATTATCAACAAACACATGATTCCTTGTTGAAATTCTAGATACACATGACTATTGTCGTGATTTTTATGTAATCTTATATAATCATCCCCTAAACAATTCACTCTTATTCTTAAATCTTTCGGTTTTAATATGATTTTGCATAAGACTCCAATAAAAAATTCAAATTGAAGCCGGAATAGAAAACCGCAAGAGTGAGTGATTTTAAAATATGAACTTAAATGTAAGTCATATGACAAAAAATGGTTTATGTACATTTCGTTAGATGATGACACGTGAAAATTCAAAAGGATAAGTATGAGTACACGTAAACTTTGCTATACGAATAGTTCTAAGTGCAATTTACCCATACTAATACTATTTCCAAATTGGTCTCCAACAAAAACTTCAACCCGATCTAACATAATCTAAAAGGGAACTGTAATATGAAAGGATTAAACATATTCAGGACATTCCTAGTATTTATAAAAGATTTTGCTTTGCTGATAAAAAAATATATTCAGGACACCCCAACACTTCTCGGAGAAACAGATCGAAAAAAACGGGTTCTTGATTATGAATTATCTCAGCAAGAAAGTAACAAACAAGATCAGAAATTGCTCCTTTAGAATAATAATATGGTGGTTAATACCGCTTCACATCTCACTTATTCTTGAGATCATAAGTGCGAATCCCGATGAATACACTTATTTATGAACAAGTGTGAGTGATGAATAAAACTAGGCTAAATTATGATTTTTTTTATTCTCTTTGATTAAAAAAAGGGTAAACTGGAGTCGTACTTTGGTCTGGTTACGGATGGTATATGTCGCTTTCTGGATTTTGTGGCTAAGGCGAAATGGTTTGGTCTTCAATTCAGTGGAGGAGCCGTTGGAAGCTTCTTTCTTGAGGCTGTATACTCTTAGTTTCTCTTTGTTTCGGACGAGGGGTTTGCTCAAACCTTACACTTCCTTTGTTGCCTGGCAGAATGGTCCGTTAGATTGTTTTGTTTGAGCTTTGCAGGATTAGTTTTTCCTGAAAGTTTTTGTCTTGCAAGCTTTAGTTTTCTGTTCTTTGCAGACAATATTTGTGTTCTTTTTATTGTTTTGGTTTCTAGCAGGAGCTACCATGCTGGTATTGCTTCCTTGTTTTTCATTGTACTATCCCTTAAAGTATAATGAAATTTTCCCCTCAATTATCAAAAAAAAAAAGAAAAAAAGGTAAACTACAAATACATACCTCAAACTTGTCACGGTTAACTGATACCTACCCTCATGTTTTTTTGTAACCGATACATACTCAAATGTTCCGAAAATTAACGCAAAGCCCCTGCAGACAGATAAAATGATGAAAATACCCTAAAGTGATTTTTTAAATAACTTTTTTTAAAATAAAACTGAAGTGATTTAATAAGTACATATATATACCTAACAAAAGTGATTTTTTAATTTTTTTTTTAAGTAATTACTGAAATGTAGTTGAGGACATTTTCGTCATTTTACCTGTCTACTTGGGCTATCCGTTAAAAAACTAAACATTTGAGTATATATCGGTTACAAAAAAACATGAGGGTAGATATCAGTTAATCGTGACAAGTTTGGGGTAGGTATTTGTAGTTTACCCTTCAAAAAAACAAGATCAGGAACGAAACTCAATTACCTTATACCATTGCAGCTCACGTTGCATCTGCAAAGCCGCGCCCGAGACTTGATTGATTCGGTGGTGAGGAGCCAATTTCCCGGCCAAATGCAGGACAATGTTCTTCTTTTTATCCTTGAACCACAACATGCATTGGCTATGCTTGCTCGACCGATACAATAAGTTGAAAACCTTTTCACGGCGGTTGATTACTGCATGTTGGAATATGTCATGGCCGTCTGCATCTAAAGACCACATAGCGTCGGGGAAGGATTCGAGGATCTCTTCTACAACCTCGTGGATCCCTAGCTTTGCTGCAGAGAGGACCGGGACAGTGAAGCGTTCGGTGGCGGTTGCATAGTCTAGAGAGGCAATTTCCGAGCACAGACACCGGACGAGTTCAAGTGTCTGGCTATGCATGTGTTTTGTCTCCTTTATGTCCTTGATCTGTGGTACTGCAATTGAAACGGGTTCAAAAAAAAATCAGGTTTTGTTAAAGCTGAGTTGTATGTTACAAAGATGAGGATGTTTGTGCCGTTTCTTACCTGATCTTTCCATTATACTCCAAATCAAGCGATGAAACTTTTGGCACACTGCATTGCAAAGCAAAAATACACATGCCTGTCTTCAGCATTCCAATATTCCGGTGGTAATCGTTAATACGTAACGCTTTTCACATATCATATCGTTCTTCTCTTGTTAATTTGGGAAGTCTAAATGAGAAACGAACTTGTATTGATCGTTGTTGTGCTTGATATTGAGCTTACACTTGAGGGGTATTTAATTATTTATACATATGAGAGAACTACATAATCAAAGAAGGAGGAGAGGTTTGTGGGCTTGGCTATGAGCTATGATCAAGGGAGGTGGAGAATTGTCGGTGGATTAAGATGTACAAAGTCAAAGATATCAACTATGAAAATCTATGTATGATTTCTATGTTTTTTAACATCTCTAATGATCATAAAAACGTCTTGAATTTTTACTTTTGTTGCATTTTGCATCGTCTTATGATAAAATGATGATATTGTCCTTAGAATTCTGAACTAAAAAGTAAAAAGACAAAACATCCAAAATTTTCACTTTACTTTTTTTTCCTTTAAGAGCATTCCAGTCTTGGGCTGATAGCTGATTGAAGTTGTTGGTTGATACAAAAAAGTATGAGAGAGAAACTAATAAATATCGTTATCAACCGATGACGCATTCCGCTGACAGGTTAGCTAACGGCTGGTTGATACAATATTGTGAAGAAAAAAAAGCTTGTTTTGTTGCTTTCAGTCCCTTCCTTTCAGCCTTATGATTATAATTTCTGTTTTGTTTCAGCCGATCGATATGATTATTTTAATATATCAGATGTTTTTATCAGCCATCAACCTTATTAAGGACTGGAGATGTTCCAACAGAACGTCCCTTTAAAACAAGAAAGAGATGACACACCGTGAATGAAGTGAGCTCCGACCCAAGTGCCCATCTTAGTACAACATTCACATGGATTCTCCGAATCTCCCACATTGGTTTTGGAAAATTCATCCTCGGACTTCACGGGAACGCCTACGTAACAGAAGTAAAAGCGACACGAATCATACACCTATGCACTTAACAAAAGACTAGTAATCGAAAACTAAGAACAAGTGACAGAGTGGAGAATCTAACGAGAATAGATGAACCATTGCCAAAGTTTATACTGAGTTCCACTTGGAAATGAAGAAGGCTTTGCAGCTATTGCACCCAAAGGCGTATAATTAAGAGATTTTAAAGTTGCCAACTTGGGGTTGCGCTGAACCACTTGTAGAGCAATATCTGGGGAAAAAATACATCATGACATATCAGAGATATTAAAATATTGGGTTAATTACATCTTATTAACCCAAGCCTGACATAAAAAAAAACTATTAAAAAAAAAACTAAAAGGGATAACATAAAAAAATGAGTAAAACTATGTCCTCTATTCACCCAACTATCTCCCCAAACCAAGGGATGGAAGGGATGAGACATTTAGCGTCTCCCCTAGTAAAGAACGGGTGCCTATATACGTTTTGGGTCAAATATTGAAACTTACTCTTAAGCATCGGTCACGAACACTATACTACCCACGTTTTCAAAATGAACATTATACTACCCTTAAGTATTGGTCACGCGATTTTGTTAGTAAAAATGGACGGAATTTTTCATTCTGTTAGTCATATGATTTCAAGTGTCTTATAATAGATGGTAAAATGATGTTTCCCCTTAATTATATGACCTCTACACATTTTATAAGGAACATTACCATTGTACCCTCGTTATTGTTCCTTATAAAATGTATAGAGGTCTAATACTTAATGGCAAAAAAACGTTATTTTACCATCCATTATATGACACTTGAGATCATATGACTAACGGAATGGAAAATTCCGTCCATTTTTACTAACAAAATCGTGTGACCAATACTTAAGGGTAGTGTAGTGGAAAAATCTGAAATCCGAAAAAATCTGGGTATCCGGTCAGTAAAATAATCAATACAGACGAATGTGGAAAAATCCGTCCCGGATATCTGGATCCAGTTCTAGAAAGCCAAATCCGACGGAAACTGAAACTGGTTCGATCCGATCCGAATCCGAAAACTTAAAAATCCGGAATTTTAGATGTACTCTGGACTAATTATGGACATCAATAGCTAAGATCCAGATGATCTGAACTGGACATTTAAATGCACTCCAGACCAAATTGTTGGTCAGGTTGCACCCCTACCTAACATACAGGAAACACACCTATCCCTACCCAATCTAACGATTAAACTCTACGGTAGGAGAGGTGATGTTAAAAGTCTTTCGCCCAAGTTTCAAATTCGTTTTGTAGCTACCTAAGGTTCAATAAATAAAGTATGTAATCTCGAAAATAGACATAAAATAGAGGGAAAACTCTGGGTCCTAACCCAGACCAACGTTTCGTTACAGTTCCATACACGAAAGGTTGAAACTTTTACAAAACCTGATATGAACCGTTCAAATTAACGATTTCGTTAACATAGGAAGTGAAAAGTCGAAAGTACAACTCCATTCACGTTAACCTTTCAGCTCCCCATGCTCGTTAAACATGCAATTAGAACACTTAGTATACATATCCAACAATTTTTCAACACTGAATTTCAAAATAATGCATTATTTTGGGAAAGAGGAGCTGAAAGGTTAACGTGAATGGAATTGTAGTTTCGACTTTTCACTTCCTATGTTAACGAAATCGTTAATTTGAACGGTTCATATCCGGTTTTGTAAAAGTTTCAACCTTCTGTGTATGGAACTGTAACGAAACGTTGGTATGGGTTAGGACGTCAAAACGAAACGTTCAAAAAAGTTAGGAACCAGAGTCATCCCTAAAATAGACGTAAAGGATTGGCGATACTAAAACTAGAAGAGAATCACTCACCATACAGTTTAGAATATATCAGAGTGTTCAATAGCGACACTCCATGTTCTCCTGCAAAAGGGTTCGGATCTACATCCTCCTTAGTGACACCAAGGAGATACAGAGTCAATTCTCTGTGGCCGATCAGAGCGGCAAGCTTGAGCGGCGTCAGCTGATTACTGCTCCAAGTGTTGGGTAAGCGTTGGTTTCGGCCCACTAATATTTTAGCTGCCTCAATGTTTCCAGATTGTGCAGCAGAGTGAAGAACCGTCCTGCCTTTCCCATCCATCAGAGTTTCTAGTAACTCAGGCGTGACCTGCTCCAAGTCCAATAACTTGTGCAGAAACTGAACGGATTTTCCTGTCCCGACCGCTACGTGAAGGACTGTTTCTGAGTTGCTCGTGATCTTCGCCGCCACTGCGTCGGGGTCTGCTCGGAGGAAACCTTTAGCAGTGTCCCAATCACTCCGGCTCGCGGCCTTGTACAAGGGGAGGTAATAACCAAGATCCTTAATTTCACACTCCTCTGAAGTGGCCATAATAGCAATATTCAAAGCGAAATCTCCTTGGTGGGTCGGGTTTCTGGTTGTGTCGTAGTGGAGGTTGATTTCAAGGGTCGAACGTTGGAGAGAGAAACGACGGGTCCAGGAATGAAACGTCACATTTTCCTCGAAATCTACTTAGAAAGTGTCAGTGGTGGTCAGATTCGATAGGATCCAATAGGTCCCAACGGTCGGTCCGCGAAAAGGTTGAGAGAGGAGTGAAAAAAGGAACGAGAAGAGAGGGGTGATCTACGTCAAATCTGTAGATGCTAAAGAGTGAAGCGACAAATTGGAAAAGGAAACATCACCATTTCCTTATTTCCGACCAAATCGACGGCCTGGTTGTGGATGCTCTTGTCACGTGCCGTCCCTAAATTTCCATTATCAGAATTGGAATCAGTTCGAACACTAAACTTGGTGTTTGGTAACATAAATTTTGCATCACAAGACAGGCTCAAACAAAAATCAGAAAACTCTGATAGGGCTGTCAGCAAAACCATATCCAAACACATCCCATTTCCAAGAGTAAATGTGAAGTGTCTCTTCTGTTAAAAAAAAAAGGGGGATAATTATCATTCCCAATCCCAAGCTTTACGTCAAATTTATATCTTAACTCCTCCTCACTTTTCGTTTCAAATCCTAACCTCAACTTTTGTTTTTTTTCAAAACCTATAATTTACTGTTCGAATTAACGGAACAGTTAATTTGTTGATCACGTGCACATTTAAGTGACCCACCCCATATTTCGAATTTATTCCTATTTTGACCCTTGACCCTTTCTTATTGATACGCTCCTAAATCCATTCACATTTATAATCTTACACTTAAGTAGTAGTTTTAAGAAAACAAAATGGGAATAAATTCGAAATATGAGGTCACTTAAGTGTGCACGTGACAACATATTAACTGTTCCGTTCATTCGAACAGTAAATTATAGGTTTTGAAAAAAAAACGAAAGTTGAGGTTAGGATATGAAACGAAAGGTGAGAAGGGTTAGGATATGAATTTGACGTAAAGTTTAGGGTTGGGCATAATAATTATCCTAAAAAATTAAGTTGTACTCACCGGAAGTGGAGTGAAAGCCTGAAGCAGAGGGGGAAAGCCAGAGCTGGAGCTGGAGGAGAGAGCAAAGCAAAGCTGCTCCTGATTCATACCTATATAAGCATTTTATATATATTCATCGAAGTCAAACTGTCTCATTTCTATAAAAATATAATAATGACAGCTCTTTCTTCTGAAAGGGTAAGGACAGCTCTTTTTAATTCTATCACAACCAATCATATTTATTACCTAAAATGCACAACAAGACATATTATATGTCGGTCATCTCTTCCTTATTCTGCACGTTCGCCAGAGCAGCGAACCACGCATCGCGATTCACGTCTTAGTGGGTCGTGAGTTATGGCGTGTATTAAATGCGGCTCCGACCCATTAAGATATGGGCACGTGAGTTGTGGGTCGAATTGCGACTCATTAATGTGGATGGTTGGTGTGTCTGAAAAAAAGCTGACCGTTGTCCCAACAGTCCGATAACGGTTATTTCTTTTAATTAAAATAAATACAAAATAAACACCCCAAAAAATAATCTTTACCCACTTATAAATATTCTTCATTTCATTCATCAAATTAGGGGTGTTCAATCCTATAGCCGGATTCGCCCCCCCTCTGGCCTTCTCTGACCAGATCCGTACCACGTCCGGCCAGATCCGTACCTCCTCCGGCCAGTTTTACGCCCCCACTCCGACCCCACGCTCCGCCCCCACGTTCTCACGACCCGGTCCCCCTTCCGCCCCCCTCCGACGACGACGGTCAGCCACCCGACGCCTCCTCCGGCCTCATCACCCAACAAGGACGATACAAGTTCCTCCGGTCGAGTCTCTTAGCCATGCTTCTCCGGCCAAACGGTCAGATATGCACCCACCTTTCGTCGAAACACCACAGTCCGAGCCATTCAGTCGTGCTCCTGTATATCGTGTTTACCCGACCAGATCCGTGCATCAGCCCCAAGCGGATCAGATCTGCACCCGTCGGCGCCGCCCTCCCCGCTGCAATCTCATCCCCAGTCATCGTAGGCCGGTCGCGAGTAGCTTAAACTCGTCTTTGTTGCTTATGTCTGTTTATTTTGTTTGTATTTTGTTGTTCCCCTTATTGGAATCCCGGATTTCCGATAGGTGTGGCTGCTGCCTTTGGTGGCGTGCCCAGTCGCTCTTTTTTATCGACAGTTCTCTTCGGAGAGTCGATAAGATAGACCGACCTGGTAGTTGTAGTTTATCTAGGTGCTTTGTCGCCCATTTTGAGAGCTATTCATCTCGTTGGTCGTCTCTCAGGTCCCTGAGAACGATCGGCGGATGCAACGCTTATGTTGTTCGATGTGTTTGTTCGGTTTGTAAGGTTTATTAATTATTAATGAATCTTTATGTTCAAAAAAAAATAGACGGGTGTCCGGCCCGGTGGCCCAATACCCGAACCCGTCCGGGACAGGTCGATACAAGCTGAAGATAACCGGACCCGGATCCGATCGTATGCAGGTGGATCCGATTTTGAGGCCGGGCGGATGGGCGGGTCATTGGTAAGTATCGAGTCTGGGGAAGTGGTTAATTAATAGCTTCGTGAGTGGTGTACTCCCGATACAAAATGATGAAAGGAGCATGAGGAAGTGGTGGAAAAAAGGAATGCACGTGGATGATAGAAATTCGAGAATTGGAATAGTCTTATAGATAATTGCCCTATTTAACCATTTAAAAACAAAATTGAACGTAAACAAATAATTTGATAGATAAAAGTCTGAAAGTAACTACCAATAAATGGTCACAAAATAGAGCTCACAAACCAGATAAAAACTAGAAACTAAAATAAACATAAAGTTTGAACATGGTAGGACTAAAGCATAAAGAACCATCCATTAGAATCAAGAGGTTGTCCCTATGATGTAATTGCGATACTGGTCGAAACCATTGACACAACTTCTGGAGAGTGAAAATATAGGTTTGGCTCGTCCGGAACCTGAAAGGTGGTGGTGCGCAACTGGATTGGATCTCCCCTGTAGAACCAGCGGGTGACACCCTCCCTTGAATAAGCAGTGAGGGCCCCAAAATATGTAAATGCTTGCTCCCAAAGATGATTGGGAGTTATCTTATCGGCATTTGGTGGATCAATTATCACCCTACGTCGATGAGAAGGTGATACTTGCAGACCCCTCACCGACCCCAATGGTATTTATTGAGAAAGGAGAGGATATTTCTTCCTCATCTTAGTCTAGGCTAGGCCTCTGACGATTGTCGAGGAGGAAGAGTTCTTTACCTCTCCGATTCCTATCATTGTCTTGTGTGGGAGGGAGGACACCTCTTGTGATCGATTGTGTCCTCTTCTATGATGTAGATAAAGATTTAACACCCTAGTCCCTAACAGAATGTATCATGTCCTAAGCATACGCATGCTCATCTCGTCTCGTGCAACCTATAGGATGGTTGTCATGTCGATAAGTAGTGTACGATTGGATTTCCACTTCCACTAATGTACTATCCTTCATTGCTTCCCTAAAGATCCCAAGGAGATTCCATGGTGAGGATCAAGCAAAGTTGACCTCTTACTGCTCATTGGCGTTTTCTCAAGGGTTAATATCATAAAACACCACACAAGTATACACGTTTTTCAAATAACACACTAAGTTATGATTTTTTCATATGGCACACCTATGTATCAATGATTTTTTCATGTGACACACATATGTATCAACAAACTTTGATAATTTGTCGGTACATAGGTATGCCACATGAAAAAATTGTAACTTAATGTGTTATTTGAAAAACGTGTATATCTGTGTGGTGCTTTATGATATTAACCCTTTTTTCAATGTTTGCAAGCTGAGGTAAACAATGATGAAGCACTATATTTGTTATAATTCATGGTTGCGGTCGAGAATTCTATGCAGCAATACATGGTAGTATATGTCATTCCGAAGTGATCTACTAATAAGTCGTTTTATTAAAGTCCAGTTCAACCCAAAAACTCTAACTGAAGGGTGGAGGCATCAAGATGTACACTTTCGATGTGGGACACACTTTAACACCCCCCTCACGTGCGGGCCTTGCACATGTCACATTCATTCATCGAGGGGAGGTTCATTAACATAGGCCCAAACCAGCTCTGATACCATGTTAAAGACCAATCCAACCCAAAAGCTCGAACTGATGGGTAGAAGTATCAAGATGTACACTTTCGATGTGGGACACACTTTAACACGTTTAATAACAACTCCGTCGATTACTTTACTGTGAAAGACCAAATTGGCCCAACTCTTTCATAAACACCTCCATATTTCGTTGAGTAGGCGGACAGCGGAAATTGAGCATGCGTCTTCTTCTTGGCAAGGAGAGATTTTACCATTCGACTATATCCGCAAAAGGACGGGTTGGAGCTACCCGACCTTCCCATTACGTCGATAATTCAACGCAACACTAGCCCGCATTCGTTCCCTGTATTGTTAGTGAAAAAGAAGGGCGCAATGTTGAGGATGTACGTCGATTTCAAGCAATTGAACGGTCAAGGATGGATTTCCTGTACCTACTGTAGAGGAGTTATTTGACGAATTGGAGGGTTGAATTATCTTTTTGAAGATCGATTTGCATCTAGCTATCATCAAATTTATTTGGGGGAAGGTGAGGAGCCAAAACGACATTCAAAACACATGAAGGACATTATGAAATCAAGGTTATGTCATTTGAGTTATTAAATGCTCCTTCCACCTTTCAATCTCCGATGAACACGGTTTTCAATAAGTTCTTAGGCAAGCTTTTTTTTGCTATGCTTTGATGATATATTGAATTATAGTAAATCTTGGTCAGAGCATTTTGTGCACTTAAGATTGATTTTGTAGAGATTAACAGATGAACAATTAATTATATGCTAAATTCAACAAATGTGCCTTTGGAGTTCCACAAACAGAGTATCTTGGTCACTTAATCTAGCAGGAAGGTGTGGTTACAGACCCTGCAAAAGTTCTATGATTGATTGGGCAACCCCGTCGAACATTCGTGCATTTTTTTTTTGATCGGCAATACATATTGAAAATTTTATAAACCCTTGTTTGAGGAGAAAAAGGATTACAAGGTTTACCTACAAACCCACAAAAGCGAACCCCAAATCGATCACAGTCGATTTTTAAGGGAACACAACCACCAGAACACAACTGAGAGAACATTCGTGCATTATGATTGATTGGGCAACCCCGTCGAACATTTGTGCATTGTGAGGAGCTCACATGTTACTACAAGCGATTTATACAGAATTACTAATTTGTTGAAGAAGAATTGCTTCCAATGGTCTGAGGAAGGATGAATTTAAAGGTAACTTTCTTTGTATTTCAGGCCGGAGCAATTATATGCCATATGTACATTTCAATTAGGGGTAATTGTAAAAACTTACTGTCAATTATGCCAGTTTTGTAAATATTATTATTGAACTATTTTTTTCCAACATAATATAATATTATGTTTAATATATTAATAGAAGGGTAAATTACAAATACCTACCCCAAACTTGTAGCGTTTAACTGATGTCTATCCTAAAGTTTTTTTAACTGATACCTACTCAGATGTTTAGTTTTATAACAAATAGCCTCAGTTGTCTGCTAAAATGACGAAAATGTTCTCAGTGATTTTTGAAATAATTTTTAAAAATAAAATAAAACTGAAGTGATTTTTTAAATATTTTTTAAAATAATTAGTGAAATGTAATTGAGAGTATTTTCGTCATTTTAGCTGACGGCTTAGACTATGTTATATAACTAAACATCTGAGTAGGTATCAGTTAAAAAGAAACTTTAGAGTATGCATCAGTTAAACGCTACAAGTTTGGGGTAGGTATATATAATTTACCCTTAATAGAATACTTGTTATATGTTTTTGTCCATTTTTAATCACGGTGTACATTAGCAATTGACCCTTTAATTTTTAAAAGACGCTGATGAATTGTTCTGCAAGACATATATAAAAAGGCTGCTTGGTTACTTAGAGCACCCACAGTCGTGGGCGAGGAGCAGCCGGCGAGGAGAAACCGCCGGCGAGGAGGCGGCGGGGAGCTGGCGAGGAAGAGGCGAGGAGCTCGCTGGCGAGGAGCGCTGGCGACGAGCTTCTCGCTGGCAGATCCAGCCGGCGAGATGAGAGGGTTATCCCCAAAAATCTATTTTGTCCAATAAAATGCTCTTGTTCAATGTATCTCGCCGGCGCCTCCTCGCCAGCCCACTGTAGAGCTCGCTGGCGGGGAGCTGGCGAGATGATTTAATTATATGTTTTTATTCCATCTCGCCGGCGCCATCTCGCCGGCAGCCGGCGAGATGAGTGTGGATGCTCTTATAGATAATAAATCTAAAACTCTTTAAAGTTCACTTACAATGCTTTTCAGGAGTCTTGCCCTCTAAAAGCACAGGTATGTAGACTGTGGTAGTAAGCAATTCTAGTTCTTTCAAATAAAATCTCTCAAGCCACCTACATACATTTTAGAATGGCCGTGGGGAAGGTAACGAGCCATTGTGTTTATCGACTCACAGATGCGATTGGTTGAAGGTTGTAGTAACGGAGACTTGAGTGGGTCGACTGTCTCTTTGTTCCGGTAGGGGCGTTTTGGTCCTAGACAGAGGTTCTCCGGCCTTTAACTTGTACAACCCATAGGGCACCTGTGTTCCAATCGTTCGATATGAAAATTAGTCATGTTAGTATCATTTCAAAGTTTCAACAGACAACAAGGAACCAGACATGTGGCCCAGTTTTAAATAAAAGGAAAAAAAAAACGTTATTTAGGCACCCTCGACGACCTTTGAGTTTTAAGAACCTCCTACACACCGCCACCTTTCATTATTCATCAAAAATCCATTGATTCACGTAGAACATGTGATGATAAATTGATGATTTTATCAGGAACGCATTGTCACCTTTTCCGCAAGTTCCTGATAAAAAAAAATCCACCTTTCCAGTGTGCTTATTTCGAAACAACGTAGACATACGCTCCTTCTATTTATTCTCCTTTTGAATTTATAAAATTAACAGGAAATATGCTTATTTCGTCCTGTTTCAGAGTTTATAGTTAGGGTAAACTACAAATGCATACCCTGAAGTTGACACGTTTAACCGATGATTGCCCTGAAATTCAAAAACTATTGATGCATACCCTGAAGTTACAACTTGTAACTAAAAACCCCTTCTGTCAACTAAAATGACGAAAATACCCTCAGTGATTTTTTTAAAATAAAACTAAAGTGATTTTTATATAAAAATGAAGTCATTTAATAAGTAAATATATATATATATATGACAAAAGTGATTTTTAAATAGTTTTTTTAAAATAATTATCGAGGTGTGGTTGAGGGTATTTTCGTCATTTTAGCTGGCGGAGGGGGTTTCTAGTTACAAGTTGTAACTTCAGGGTATGCATCAGTTAAACGTGTCAACTTAAGGGTATGCATTTGTAGTTTACCCTTATAGTTACTGTGTTATAACGGGAATGTGTGAAACGTTGGGAGCACTTCAAAATTTAGGGCTAACATTCTGATCCCCTCCGACTTTTGTTTCTCAAACACACACTTAACATTATCTAAATCTCATCATGCAACATTTACTCGTTAGCTTCCAAAATTGAAGTATGATTGACTAAGAAATTCTAAATGCTATAAATCTTTCAAGTGTCGGGTAGTACTTGTTGCATCTGATCATGAAAAAAATGCCTCATAAATCATAATGATGTTTAAGTTTGATGGAGAAAGTAAAAGCAGCCACCTTTTCTAGTGTGCCCTGTTGAACCAGACTTCTTAATCTTGCAGTTACATACCTCCTAAAATTTGATGGGGTCGGTCCTTCAATCCTTCGCTGCATAAACCAGATACGATATATAACATATTTTTTTCAGAGAATGACGTAGGTAAGCTGCAAAAGATTCAAACCTCTAAGAGCATCCACAACCATCTCACCGGCAGCTGGTGAGATGGTGCTGGTGAGATGAATAAAAAACTATTTTTTTTTGCTTATAGCCAGCACTCTCAGCCAGCGAGCTACAATGGTAAAGTCTTTTTGCTGGCTATAACAGCCCTTTTTACTCATATTTTTGCTCCCCGCCAGCGATAAGTGCCGGCCTTAAGCTCCCAGCCAGCACTCCTCGCCTGCTCCTCGCCAGCTCCCCGCCTCCTCCTCGCCAACGGCATCTCACCAACGACTGTGGATGCTCTAAGACATGGCTAGATTATTTGAAATAAGTGAACCGAACTAGATCCCAACATTTAAGGACTATTTGGCTATTGGTTCAGATCATAACCATACTAGAAATATCGCCGATATTGATGGTCCAAGGTGTTTTAGTTCAAGAAAAGTGGTTCGATTACAAACTGAAACGATTCCCAAAACATCTCGTTAGTTTCCTGTATCATTGTTAGAAAGAACGTACACATAGGCAACAAGAAGCGATCGTTAAGTAGAGGAATGTAGTTAATCATTTAAAAATAGTTCAAGATTGTATTCAGGGTCAATTGTTAAAAACTACCCTAAAGTAACGTCTACAAACGAAAAAATACCTAAAGTATTGTCCACGCTTTTAGGCTATACTAAAGTTTTGTCCACCGACTTCCGTTAGAAAACGTAACAGGTTAATTGTAAAAAACTACCCTAAAGTATTGCCCACACTACTATAGAATGCATTTTGAATTGCCCACAAATCTATTGAATCCGCGAAGAACTGTCTAGATCATTCATTTTGAACATTCATCACAGTTTCTCCCGATTACGTTTTTCTAATGGAAGTTGGTGGACAAGACTTTATTTTTTTCGTTTGTTGACAACACTTTAGGGTAGTTTTTGAGAATGTGAAATATTTTTAAAGCAACAGTCTAGCGTTCACATTTAATTGCAAACGACGAAGAACAAAGACAATGAATTTCAACCCACCTCAATGAATTTAAGAATTGTAGAAGTATCCAATCCTTCGGGGTCTTTCAATGTTGGGAACGCTTCAAAAATCAGTTCATTATACCTAGTATATACAGGTATAAATCAAACAACATAAATCAAACAACAGAAGGAAAATTATGACAAAAAGTAAAACTGAACAGCTACATGCATTGCATAACTAGGAACATTAGGTAACCAGCCTTAGAATCTAAACATGAAAAGAATAAGTAAATAAAGATCATAAATATCATACATTGTTGTCCAAACACCCATCAGGGCTTAGCAATATATTTTTGAAGCATTCACAAAAAAGGGTTAATTGCTAAAAACTACTTTATGTATCGTCTACTCGCGAAAAATTACATTATGTATTTTCAACGCTTTTAAACTACACTATCTTGTGACCACGGTCGCTTAATTATAAAGTTTGGAATATTCCGTTAAAATCAGGGACATGGATAATACATAATGTTGTTTTTCGCATGAGGACAATACATAAAGGTAGTTTAAAGCGTGGACAATACATAATGTATTTTTTTGCAAGAGAACGATATATAATGTAGCTTTTAGCCATTAACCCCCCTCAAAAAATATTTGCAATCAATAGAAAGTAAATTATGGTTTCATTGTGCTTATCTACTTACAGATTCAAAAACATATAAAGAAAACACAAAACTGTATATATCCTACTCTCTTTTCATATACAAGGATGAATGTGTTTTTACTACTCTATTTGGCAACTTTCGATGCTTAACCCGACCTAAATTAATACTCTGGACACACAAAAAATGGAAAACTCCGAAAACTCTCCATGTTCTATGGGAAATTCTCGAGTACTCAGCCGTGTTCCGTTTTTTTCCTCAAAGAATCAAACTTTCAAAACTTATCAACGTTGGTTTTAGGAGAAACCTTTAAAAGATGTCATAAAACGACCTTTGTTAGCACAAAGGTGATGTGATGGATGACCTCTTCTTTTTTCTTTCTCAAAGAAATACTTATACAATTCATTTATTATCTACAACTTACGTTTATTTCTTCTATTTTTCCGACATGCTTGACATATGATCTCTATGTTTATTTCTTATAAAAATGAGAAATATCCTATATTTGAATGTAGAATATACAATTTCGGTATCTATAATAAATATAGAAACATGTGGCAAACACTTTGTAAAGGAGAAGTAAAAAGTAAATAAACGCTAAAAAAGAGTGTTAACAAAGATTGTTCGAGGGCATCTTTTTGGGGCTTCACTTACCTTTAAGTTAAGTTTACTAGAAATATAGTGCAGAGTCATGCATGTTTAAGGGTAATTTAGATTTGGGCTAATTACCTTTTGTATATCTTTAACATCCTTTAGTAAGGTTCAAAAAATACTCATTTGTTTTGGTAACACATGTTTAGTACCATTTATGAACGGGTCATGTATTAATATTTAATAACAAAACATTTAATACCCTTTATGAATTGGTCACATATCATCACACTGACTAAACTTAATCAAAATTTTGTCTAAAACTTACCAACACATGTACTAAAAGAATGTTACCCATACACAAGGGGTACAAAAGATAATTAACCCTTTAAGTTTTTCACTTACATCAATCAGTTTTGAAAGTTCCAGAACATTTTTTGAGAAAAAACAAACGGAACATGGCAAGTACTTAGAATTTCCGATAGAACACGAAGAGTTTTTGGAGTTTTCGCCATAAAAAAAAAAACATACAATTTCACTGTCGCTCGGAGAGCCTCTTCCTCCGCCGTCCGCTTTGGATTTTCCATTTCTCTCCCTACAATTTCTGTATGGTTCGTTTCTTCTGTTACTTTTTTTTTTTGCCGACTCTGATCTCTGCTACGGAAAAAAAACGTTGAATCCAATTTAAATCGATATTAGGGCTCTGTTTAATAAGTTGAAACCGAGTCGGGCCGGGCCTTTCTTAGACGTCTTGAGTATATTGGGCTTGTCTCGTGAACTTTGGTCCAAGAAGTGAAGAACTCAACTTGGGTACGTATACTGGTAGGCCTGGTCATCATATATAAAGCATTTTTTTTGAAACGTATATAAAGCGTTTTTAAAGATTTATGAATCGAGCCGGTGGGTGATATGGGATCGACGGCATCCGATGAGGCATCACAAATAGCGGCGGGGGCTACAAGCACCCCCGCCTCCAGGAATGAATCTCTGGAGTCCCAGGGAGGGGTTGATCGACTGCACCACCTCCCTGGCAGAATGGTGGCAACGGTTCTGCCAACAGTCGACAGGATTCTCCCCTACCAGTTCGGCGTCTGCACTCCCGTGTTTAGGAGCCCTACATTTATTAGTCAAGGGAGGACGATGCACGCTGACTTCCCGGGGGAGTTATCGGCCCACCACTATAAACTTTCCACTTGGTCTGCTCGATCAGTGTCTTATGGTTGGAGCATACTGTATCGGTGTCTTTGGATGCTAACACAGATTCCCCCCTCCGACCGCTTCTATGCCCATGAGGAACATTTACTATTCAGCACTTGATTTTCAGTTTTATTATAGATTCTTGGTTTGTATGGTGATATAAATTTTGCGATCATCTGAATACTTTAATTAATGATATTGTCATTTCCTCTCATAAAAAAATAGAACTTATTGTGCACGAATAAAAGAATATTTTAATAGAAGGCCATGGATAATATTTATTATATGTCTTTAGAGCAACAAGAATAATGACGGTTAGGGTTGAGCTTTTCTGCCACCGCCAGTTGTTTTGGTGTTTGTTCGTCACGCTTCTGTAAGCATAGTCCGACGGAAAGAGGGTGCAATTATGGGGGAAGGATCCCTAACTTTCGATGGTTGTGGAAGTTATCTGTAGGTCTATGTACAGAGATGTCGTCACAAGAAAGATTCGACCTGTACTTTATTTTTATAAGTGGTGATCGGGGTGGGATGGGTTCGAGGCCTGTGTCTCCTTCGGATAGGGCGACGGTGATGTTCTCGACGAGGGCAATAATTATGTTCGTCCCGCCCCTGAGGTGCAAGGCGGTGCGTCCGAGTTCTCTTGCAGGGTCACACCATGATTTGGTCCTACGAAGCACGACGAAGGCTGGTCCTCAACCTAGAGCGGCTCGGATAGGATCGGCGGCGGCGGTGCATATTCTCTAGCCTATTCTCGGGTCCATGGGCATGTGGGGTCGTGGGTCAGGGATGATCGGAGTAGGAGCAGAGGCGGACGCTACTTGTGGGGCGAGGCGGTCATATGGTCAAGGACGTCGGGCAAGACAACGGCGGTGATAAAGGACGGTCTTGAGGCAGCGAGAGCAATCGTCCGTTACTTCGTGCTGCAGTCGTTGTTCGAGTGGCTGCATGGTGGACATGTACCATATGGATCTGGTTTTCGGTCAACGATAGAGTGTACTTGTCTGTCGTTAGTGTTCAAACGATCTCAGGTTTGACGTAAACTTTGAATATTGACTCAGAGAGGCATGTTGGACCCATGGGAGGGACAAACAAACCGGTGAGGAGTGTTGCGCGCCCTCACCTCTCCCAATGAGTGTCACAAGGACCAATGAAGGGTTCGTGGGTACTACTGCCTCACTGATCGCATGGTAGTAGTGGTTTCACCAAGTATCGGCACAATATTCCTTTACTATCTCGGGGGCCAACACTTTCGCGTTCTAGGAGCCCTCGTTATCAATCAAGGGAGGACGAAACACATTGGATTCTCGAAGGAGTATTTAGTCCGCCTCGGTGCCAGCCCTCCGAAAATGAGTATGCCCTAGCTCACCGTTTAGAGTAGTTGTACCAGTTGTCTCGGCAGCTATCGTAGTATCCCTCTCCCGACATCCACACTGAAACATTTCGGTCAATGATCATTTTTTATTTCTCTTTTAGCCCCACGATGTTCGGATTTTTCAGTTAATTACTTTTATGTTATCTTTTTGAGAAGAACAGATGCAATTTATTATAATATAAGATAGGATGATGAGCACATAATTGTACTCATCTTACAAAACAGATACCAACTAGCGAACAAAAAGTAAAGACAGAAAAATAAAGTGTGCTCAAGGACTAGGGGTGGTTGAAGGGGATATATGCGGTAGCATCCTGAGATACCGATACAACATGCTTCTTCCAAAAGGCACTGGGCGAGCCAACCGAGTGAAGGGGGAATACTGGTGGACCTACATCTCCCCTGGTATGTCAGCGTGCGTCGTCCTCCCTGGACTGATAATAGTAGGGCTGCTGAACGCGGGTGTGCTGACTCCGGACTGGTAGGGGAGACAGATGTCGGCTGAAGATGAAACCATCGCCATCTATCCGCCAGGAAGGGGTCATAGCCGACCCACCCCTCCCCGGGCCACCTCAGACTCATTCCTGTAGGCGGGGGTGCTTGTGGCCCCCGCCGTTGCTGCATGTGAATCTCCATCTGACGCTGTCGACCCCTCTGACTCATCCGGCTCCTCTCTGTCAAGCCGTTTCTTCCCTGACAGCGTTGGACCCGCTTCCTTAGTCAGCCACTCCACTGGGATGTCCTCTGTCCTCGTCTCATAGGACGTTTCCCTCCCCCGGCGTGGCATGTGCCGAGGGGATGGCGTACGTGGGTCCCCCTTACCCCCCTTACTTCCACCTCCCAGATAGCTCCAGTTTGTCCCTGGCGCCGCCCTCCCATGCTTTGCCTTCGCGAGGGCGAATCTCGGGTCTCCTGGGGCTCGTAAGGAATGACCCTTAACACCCCCTGCTACAGGACATGACGGGAACAGATGTCCCGCGCAGCTGCACCCATAGCAGTGATCTGGTAAGTGTTCGTATGAAACATGGAGAAGAGTCCGTACCTGCGATTCCGACAACCGGAACCAAATCTGACTCTGTAGGGGAATGCGTATATCAACCCGGATCCTGATCTTCATGAAGTCTCCCCAGCAGCGCCCCGAGCTATCCACATCTACTGCCTGACAGACTCCTAGTGTATTCCCCACCCGGAATCCCACCTCCTTGTTCCAGGCTCCCACCGGCAGGTTAGAGACCCTAGCCCACACCGAGAAATGGTGGAAACTGAGATCACCTACTTGCATATGGGCCCGAAGATCCGTAAACAGCATCAGGGATGCCCAGAACGCCCACGCTCTCCAGCTAAAACTCTCGCCCGCTCCCGAGCTGTTCGGAAGTAAAAAGTCACTAGACCCCCTTCCAGCGGCCTTGCGTCCACCTTCATTCCCCACAGGTCCTCCATTCTATCCACCAAAGATTTCAAGAAGAATCTTTTAGAAGTCAGCACCTTTGCTGCGAGTGCAAACTGAAACTGCCCCCCAGCGTTGGTAACATCCCTTGTAGGGACCACCACCTCTTTCATACAAAGCGACGAGAGGCGAGACCCTAGGCCAGACACCCCTCTAAATTCCGCTCCATCCGGGTTCCTACAGCTGTCCGACCCGAGAGGGTCACCCGAACCCCGATCCAGGTTCACCGGATCCTTCCTCGGGTACGACCCGGCCCTGCCGCTCTGACGGTCCGACCCAGCCGCCCCGGTCCACGGGTGTGGGTGTTATCTTTGATTTTGATACTTTCTGGTTATCCCGCTTTGGGTCGGAAGTTTATTTTACTTCATATAGTTCAAAAAAAAATTATTGTCTTTTTTTTCTACTTTTAAACTCTAGTATAATTTTTAACAATTGAACAAAACCTTTTGAAGTTTTTAATGATCAACCCATCTTTCTCTGGTCACCGATTCATGGTCGCAAATCACTTATTTGGATTTTTGATCCACAGTCTCACATTCTTTCTTGGGATAACTTTGTTTCCTAACCTTTACAAACGTTTCATTATCAGATCCTAACTCAGGCCAACGTTTGGTCTCAATTCCTAACATAATAGGTTTGGAATTTCTCGGAAACTATAAAAAGTGGTCTAAACTCACGATTCCGTCAACTCATTCAAGCGTTGTCGTTGTTGGCGTACATTACCCATGGTGCCTTCCTCGACGTTGAATTTATCCTCGTTCTCAAGCAACCGAACCCAATGCTCGACGAGTTGACGGAATCGTGAGTTTGGACGGCTTTTTATAGTTTCTGAGAAATTCCAAACCCATTATGTTGGGAATTAAGACCAAACGTTGGCCTGGGTTAGGATCTGATAATGAAACGTTTGTAAAGGTTAGGAAACAAAGTTATCCCTTCTTTCTTTGGTCACCCGTTCGTTGTTAGTGAGCCTTGTTAAATGGCAAGATCACATCCTAATTGCTCATAAACGCTTCTTTTTTTGAAAGGCAAATATATAGATAATAAACCAAGTTTTCGAAACGAATACAGAGGACAACGGATGAAACCCTCGATACAGAACAAGAGCATGCCGACAAGGGCACTTCAAACTAGAAAACCAGTACCCGACTAAGGGTGAACAAAGGTCGTTTTTCTACCATGAAGCAACAAGTAGGAAACCCCAACACTGAGAAGATGACAGGACTAAAACCAGGAAATCAAACAGATAACAAAACCCAACCAAAACTAAGTAAAAAGGTCTAAATACCCACTCTTACCGCCAGGATTAACTTGTTACGCTGCCTCAATGCTTTGCTTAGCCAGAAAATCTAAAACCTGCTCAGAATGTCAAATAAAAACTACAAACATATGTTAAATTGTTTGAAAATGTCAAAAAGATAGTGAAACAACTAGAAGCCTTAACAGTATCCCCAATGGGATTAGTCTAGGTGAATTGTGATTTTCCAAGAATTAGCCCAGGCTAATTGCTAAAAAAAGGCACGTGGCAGCTTCTGAGCGGCTCGACGAAGGTAGTTGTGGGGTTCCACCCAATACTGAGCAACGAAACCTTCACCCAGGTGAATTCGTTCAACAATTCACCCACGTAAACCAATTTTTCACTGATTCACCGGCTCCTTTCGTATGACATTGGAGATGATCTCACTAGCATATACCCAAACAACCACTTGGCACGAATCAAATCCAAGCAAAAACAACAAAAAGAAAGGAGATGGCACTCAGGATATGGGAATGTGGAAAGTTCATGACATCATAGATTAGAGATCATTCCTAGCCATGGATTAGTAGTAATCACTCAGTATGCCAAATTCATTGTTGTGGCCACAGTTTATTTGTTTATTAATTATAATTAAAGATAAAAGAATATATACTGTCTGCTACTTTTTGCCTTATAGAATCTAGGTGGGGGAACAACATCTATAATTTACAGCATTGCCACCCTATCTCTGTCATTACCTTATTGGTTCATCAATTTTCAAGAAGAAAATAACAGAAAACTTATTCTTTGTAATTACTTTTACTAATAACAGGGACAGCCATAGAAACTCATATTCTCCTTGCTATTTTAAAAAGTGTAAAGTCGAAAGAAAACAATAATATGAGATACCTGCTTGTTATGGTCTTCTTCCAGAGCGGTGAATTTTCCATTTAATAAGTTGATTTGTCTGTGAATTTGGAGGCATTTTCCCACCGTCTGCAAATATCCATAAAGATGCTTAGTATTAAATTGAAGCAATGTTGTTACAGCCTATTGAGCATTACTGGAGAATATGGATAAAATGCAAACTGGTAAAAGACAAAATAGATGTTTTCTTGTCGCAAAACAAATATCTCATTTATATTTTTTTAGCGAAATTAAAGATTAGTAGAGTCGGTCTATTAAGACTGACCTAGTTGGTCAAGACGGACACTACCTCTTAAAAGATGAACTCTAAGGACTGGATTAGGAACAGTGTAGTTACAACTTACTAACACAAATAAAGGTCAAACAAAGATGTAATTAATCAGCTAAACATACTTAACTTTCTAAATAAGTAATACGAAACTTATTTTGAGACAAGATGAGAATGAAAGAAGTGATGACAATGAACACATGATATGATATAAGATAAAAACTTTTTTTGATCACAAGATTTGGGTTCACATGCTTATGCAAAAACAATGAACACCACACTTTTGATTCTTAAACTTTTAAGATTAATGTATTTTCGACTCGAGACATCCTTTTAACTAGAAAGTAGTCCTAAATATTGCCGCAAGACCTCCCACCTTGAGAAAGAGGTTCAACAGAAGCTGGGAGAGATCCAACGATAAAGGTCCAACAAAAGTTGGAGAAATAGACGATAAATGTGGGAGTGGATAACGTTGTTAGGACTTAACCCTGATCTCACATAGACAAATTTAAGCATTTGACCGATTGGACAAAATTAGTACCCATGTTGAAAAGCTGAGAAAAATAGAATAAAAAACAAAAAAAGCTATAGCAATAATGTGGAATCCAAAGAAGGATACGGGACAGTGGAGATGAGACGGTGTTTATTTAATCGTAACTATTGGACTTGAGCACCAATCAAACAGTGTTCCAAGAGAAATGGGATATGGTAGATAGATGGACAAATGGAAGGACAAATATAATTACACAATCTCCAATGTTTATTGCCAAACAAAAAAAAATGAATTCCTACCTTCTTCGTCATTACCACGTCAACCATTTATTGCCCTCCAAAAAATGAATTCCTAGTTTAACCAGTACAAATATACATGTTGAAATGATTTATTTAACCCAATAATAATAGCATGTTTATTTAAACCAAGTCAATGATTTTTTGGGCAAGATGTAGTTTTTACTCTTTTTCTGTTTTGGCTGAGTTTTGTGATCAGAATTGTAGTCTTGCTTTCTATCTTGGAAAGCCATTTTTTGGGGGTTAATTGTCAAAACGTACCCTTATATATTGGTCATGTGCTGAAAACTTACACTTTTGCCTTGTTGTTCAATTCTTAAAGCATGTAAATGATCCGTGACCAATTCATAAGGCATGTAAATGATCTGTGACCAATTCATAAAAACATGTAAATGATCAGTGACCAACAGAAAATGTATCTTATTGGTCACTTTTAACCTTAGGGTAATTTTCCGCATGTGACCAATACATAAGGATAAATTTTGACAATTAATCCATTTTTATATAAAATTTGCTGGATGTTCAAATACCATGCAAATTTTAAGAGATAATGCTGAATAGCTATTCTATGTCTCAACTAGTCAACCTTGCCCCCAATCTAGCTAATAAGAGTAATGTTGCAACACCATTTACTATCTTATCTATTTATCCTTTAGGTGGGAAGTAAGTATAATTTAAGAATATTAATCAGGTTTATACCAAATATATTCTGCACACTATTGACTGCTGCCACGTTTTCTAGTTTCATATACGTGTATATAAAGGTCCAGACACTATCATACCTTCAAAACATCAGAACACACTCAACTTTTGGGCAGGTAGCTAGTTTTGGAAGGAACAATATTGTTTAGTTTCAGACTCCTAATTCCCAATCATTGATTGCTAGAGAGGTATGTATTTATACAGAATATTAAGGAGGTGACAGAAGAAAGAGAGCACACATGGATCAGTTCTTGCATGCATGCTCCATGCAGGAAGCTCTGTGTGCTCTCTTTCTATCTGTCACCCCAACATATATAATATCCATCTTTCTATTCAGTTTTCAATCCCAAACATGCAATTAATTGATATATATGCATGAACACTCACACAACAACACACAAACACAAGCTCTAGTGAGATTCAGATCAACTATATATTTATGTCTCTAGTAAATCTCTTTTGAGTTCACAATATAGTCTATACCATGCTTTCAAGACACACAAGCAGCTACCAATTGTTGATGACAAAGGGTGAGATTTGAATCTTCTGTATAAGTCTTATTAGTGATTTCAGTATTTTGTATGTTTATAAAATAAACAGCCAGCAATCGAAATCTAGGAACGAGTTATATCTGAAGCTAGAATCATGCTCAACTCAGATCAACAATGGGGAAGAGAAGGAAAAAAGAAGAAGTTACTGTCATGTTTTGCTTGAAAACAGTCCATGTATAATCCCACTCAGAATGGCCTATCTCATATCCCAAGTCCCAACTGAGCAATATCTTCAGAGCATCTTCAATGGTATTAGTTCAGATTGGGCTAAGTTAGTAAGGGGTTATAATCGGTATTTCACAAAAGAGAAACTGAAAAAACTCGGCTAATAGTAATTGTCACACAATGGGAATAGCCCAGGCTGGACTAATACTGATTTTATTGTGAAAAGAGGACTCGTGGCGCCCGACCATTGGCCTAGAGCTTATAGATGTCGGTCTTTCGCCCAGAGTTGGGCGATTCGTCGGGGCGATGAAACTATTGCCCTCGCTACTGTGCCAAAGCTATCCGCCAACAGATTCTCCCACCTACCAACGATTCGCCCAGGCGAATGGGGCCAACCCTATTCTCCCCCATTGAAGATGCTCATAAAACTTTTACTAGTAATTATTGAGTATGGACCCTTCAAACTTGTGCTTTTCAGATTAACTATAATATATGGAGTGAACTCATTTGTATCTTCTAGCTATCAAGAATTTATGCACACATACATTTATAATCATGCGATTTCTTGTTCTTCTGTGTAAATTTTCAATTCATGAACTCAATTTCAATTCTGTTTAAGGGAACCAGAACAATTGGATAAGTACATACCTGATCAGTTAATTGCACTTGGCACAACCTAATCGCCATTGTTGTGATAACTTGTTCGTTGTAATTTGTTGTTTCATCCAGAGTCACTGTTGCTATGATCCACACCAAGTCTCTAGCCATTGTCCTCGAAACCGTACTAAGACGTCGATTTTCTCTCTTGCGCAATTTCACAAACACCTTGGGTGCACTGTAAAACCTCCACACGGTCAAGCTTCCATGGCAGACTTATGGCCGCATTTCGCCATATTAGGCGTCTCCGATTCCGAGCTCTTCCGCTCGGAAGTGTCGCCGCTTTTCCTTCATTTCCGCCGGAAAACCTCTCACCGGCGCTCGTTAGCGCTTCGTTGCTGGAGCTTCCCCTGATTCGCGTCGAAGATGAAGCAGATCGATCACGAGAGCATCCGCAATGGTCAGTATTTGTTGAGGCGGCAACTGAACATGAGATACAAATTCGATAATGGTTGAAATATTTATCTTATAATATCGTATGTTAGGGAAAAGAAAATCAGAAGATATTTGATTTACAGAGTTCGGGTGTGGCTCCTCATAGATATCTCGAAGTGTCTTGGGTGACTCATGACAACTCGCGAGGCAGCTTATTATACTCGCTACTTACCTATCGGGGCCAACTTCCTCGGCATTGTCTGTGTAGTCCAGGTTACCTTGGGTAGGGGTGTCAAATCATCCAACCCTGGAGAGGAGAAGTATCAGTGATGCTCCTCCATCGAGTGGCTAGGGGTGTTGGATTCATCGACCCGGGAGGGGAGGGGTACAAGCGGGGCTCCTCCCTTCGTATTCCTGAGGTACCAGTGAAGACAGGATAAGTCCGACGATCCTCATGTCGTCAGGTGTCTCGGGGTTGGCGACAATCATCTCCCATATGGTTTATGCAGGGACAGTTGTCCACCGCAACACGGATATGCAACATCATATCTGTCACCCGCGATGATCGGTTGGGGCCTTGCTAATTCAGTCTTGCATTAATCGGTTTGAAAAATACTCGCTCATGGTGGTGGATTAGCCTCCACGGGTAGGGTTCCCTTGATCGAGACCATCGATTTGCAACGGTTGTGGTTGTGGGTTGGGCTCCTCCTCACGAGACCAGTCAGGTCGCGTGGATTCCTAACAACGCATGGACCATGATCTGGTATCGGATTCCCACCAGTAAGGGTGGGGTGGTGTCGAGGCCAACGGTTGTGCCCGAATATGCCCCCAAGCCCTATTACTCACGACAACATCGTGCGACATCCATTAGAGGAAGGGATCGTCCTCTTCCTCTACAAAGGCTCTCCTTCACGGTGTCAGTAGTTGAGGATCCGTCATGCGTTACCGATCCCCAGGCTGGGAGTAAGTCATCTCATGTGGGAGCATATCCCCAACTTCACCGGTTGTTATCGTCCCCTACCGTCGGTGTCTCCAATAGTGTTTCCGGGACATATATCCCTCTATGCTGGGATTTGCTTATGCGGGTTGCGAGAGGCTAGAGCCCCGAACTCGTGCCCCATATACACCCGATCACCAACAGTGCAATCGTCGGAATCCATAGCCTCTTTCCCCACACGACTTCTTTGCCCGATTCACATGCACATGCCGCTGCCATCCGCCATGAAAACTAGAACCTTAATTGGGGATGACAAATCACAATATCAATAGAACTACAAATGTATACTCAATTAACTCATTGTGACTTGTTATGTAAATATATACCATACTATTTAATCAAATATATAATTTCATTGTAACTAACTTTGAAACACGTCAGGATATACCTGTATCTATTTATTTCCATTGTAATTAATTTCATCAAATTATATATCATCCACTCACTCTTGTTTAGCTAAAGTTTGTCAACATACAAAACGACTTGCCGTTTTCGACCTGGAAACGAAGTCAACGCAATAGCATTTTTTTAATAGAAAAGTCTACGTAATAGCTACTTACTTGAGAAACAGACACCAAATGATCTCAAGTCAACCGACGCCGCCCGTCACCAAAAACAGATGAACCCAGAAGCCACAGGCGGTCCGGTGGCGGTGGCCGTGAAAGGCGGAGGAAACGGAAGCCGACGCGCCGTCCGCTGGGCGGTGAAGAATCTCGGCCCCTTGGCGACCCGGTTCGTCTTGGTTCACGTTATGCCCCAAATCACTCATGTCCCAACTCCAAGTACGTTCCTCAATCTCCTCCTCAAATGCTCTGTTGATCAAATTGAAACTTTGAAACTCTCCATTTCTTATGAACAGCTGGGAATCGCATACCCATCTCGGAATTGGACGCCGATGTGGTGAAGATTTACTCCGATGACACGAAACTTGAGCTTGAACAGGTTTTTGTTCCCTTCAAGAAGCTTTGCGAGCCATTGAAGGTCAGATTCGCTCGTTGCTCGTAGTTTCTGTTGTGATTTGACTCACTGTTGCAATCGGGATGAGCTTTGGATTTGGGTTTTTGTAGGTGGAGACGGTGGTGGTGGAGGGTGATGATCCTGCTACTGCTCTTCTGCATTACATGTCTGATTCCGGCATTGAAAGCTTAGTTCTGGGTTCGTGCTCATCAAATGTCATAATCAGGTATATTTCCATTGTAGACTTCTGGTTTCTGTAGCTGGTATTGTGTCTTGTGATGGTACATTTATGGGATGATTGCAAAAACTTGCGGTGAACTATGCACGTTTTGCAAATAATACAGGTAAACTATTTTCTTTTGTAAACGATATCCCAAACTCTTTTTTTTCTGCAATTCCACCAAGGGTGTTAATTTTTGGGGAAACTCCGTTATACACCTGTCATTTGACTTCTTTTTTTCACATCATAACTGTTGACTTCTAAAATGACACTTTGTACCCGTATAGTCGCCACAATTTGCAGAAAACAATGGTAGGTTTTTCAACAAACAACGGTAAATTGACGTATTTTTGCCGTTGTTTTCTACAAAATGATGCACAATTACAAGTATTATGTGGAAAAAAAGTCACGACCCGTGCAACGTGTGAAAAAAAGTCATAGAACTGGTATGTTCTGGAGTAATCCCTTATTTTTTGCAAAAAAGTCAAAAGTACCCTTCCAAAAGTGTATATTTAAGAATTCCAAATTGTAAAACGCGTATACATGAGGGTTACAAATTGCAGAACACGTATAATGTAAAGGGAAAAACTGTCATTTGAATTTCTGTTAAAAGATAAGGGATTTACCGACGGAAAATAGTTGGGGATTTCATTTGCAAAACAAAAAAAATAGTTCACCGATAGTATTTTCTAAACACGCATAATTCACTCAATTTTGTGCAGTTATCCCTTTTATCTATTAGCCAAAAAATCAGTTCAGGAAATTTATGAGCTTATTTTGTAGACAAGGTTTATCATGATCTTGAAATAATAGCTGATAATGCCCTTGTTATGGAAACAAATTATGTTCTTGAACATGTAATTTTCATTAGTCTGTGATTCTGAGCAAATTTATTGCAAATTATTTAGGAAAATAAAGGGGCCGGGGATACCTGCAGATGTATTGAGATTTGCTCCAGAGACTTGCGATATCCATATCGTGTCTAAGCAAAAAATCATCCAAAAATTTGCTAATAAGAATTTGACTGATGGTATAGAGCTTGCCTTTTTTCAATCAATACCTCATTATTTACATCTCATTAGATTTTAATTGCATTAAGAAACTAACATATTGGACTTGTTCTTCATCTTTAGTTACTGAAGTTGAAAGAGTCACTGAAGGAAGATTGTTCTCAGGGTTCAGTTCTTTAGAATCTCAAGCATTTGCAAGTGTAAATTCTTCTTCAAATGTTAGAGTTCAGAACTTCAATGATCAAATCTTGGAAGATGAGTTTGAAACTCTCACCTTCACGACATATGACTCTGCAGCCTCTGCTAGTACTGAGCAGGTGAGCAACTTGGAGATTTGATCTTGTATAAGTAGTGTAGCTGTTTGAGGATATAAGAAACTGTAGTAGAAACATTGATGGGATGATTGCAAAGTACCTTGAGGTATTCATTTTTTGCGACTTGTATCCCTCTTTTTTATAATTGCAAAGAAGTACCCTGAACTTGTCTTTTTTTATTTGCAGTTTGTGTAAAATGATGATTTTACCCTTACAATTCAGATTAATAATAAGTAAAAAAACAAAAAAAGTATCCAAATTTTCATATCCCCTAATTTTCTTCCTCTTTGTACCGTACAAAGAGTAAGAAATTTAAGGAATGTGAAATTTTGGATTTTTGTTCTTTAATTATTATTTTTAAATCTTTAATTAAATCGTGATTCTGAAACAAGTTTATACATACTGCAAGAAGAAGACAAGTTCAGGGCACTTTTTTGCAATTATCAGAGAAGAGTGCTACTAATTCTAAAAAGTGAATACGTGTACTTTTTTGCAATTATTCCTAGAAACATCAAGTGAATGCATGTATTTTAATCTAATGATCATTTAACATTCAGGTTGAAATAGAACAGCTGCGGATTGAACTACACAATACCGTTTCCATGTACAAACGAGCTTGTGAACAACTGGTCCATGCCCAAAATGAGGTGGGATCTTGTTCAGCACACAATAACATGTTTATTATATATTGTGGAAGCTTATTTTGCTATTGTTTTTTGTAATAATCTCACTCAGTTACTCTTATGTATGCCCCTTTCACAATTAACTACCTCTAAGTTAAAAATGTTTTTGACAACCTCCAAAGTATTTTTAGTGTCAGTTTACCTCAATTTCGTCAACTTTTTTGGTGTGAAATGACGAACATACCTTCATATAAATATTTTCATCATTCCCATATTTTAATCTTCTAGTTTGATTCTGTGGAGTATTTCATAAATGGAATCAAATTGGTTACACAAGAATAAAGCGTGAGGAGTGAGTAGTTTTGAGATATTTTAAAGTCGACACCCACATGATGAAAAAAAATATTGATGGTTTCCATCTATTTTGTACAATGGTAACACATGAAAATTCATAATTTTGTACAATGCGAAATTTTGATTTTTTTTGTTTTACTTATTATTTTTTTAACTTAATTTTAAAAGGTAAAATCGTCATTTTGAAACGAAGTTATACAAAGTGCAACAAAAAGACAAGTTCATGATGCTTTGTTTAATGATCAAAGAAGAGGGCTACAAATTGCAAGAAGTGGATACCTCAAGTACTTTTTTGCAATCATTCCTAGCCAATTCATCACTGGCCTAAATTTTTATCTCCAATTCGCAGGTTCAAGTACTTTCTTATGAATGCCTCGAAGAAGCAAGAAGGGTCAATGCCGCTACAGGAAGAGAAGAAGCACTGAGAAAAACTGCTGCTGAAATGAAAGTAAAACATTTGGAAGCCATGAAAGAGGTTGAGGTTGCAAAAGACTTGCTTGCCAAGGAAGCTCTTGAAAGAAAAAAAGCTGAACTGAATGCTCTCACAGAGTCTTTGGCGAAGGAGAAGATAGTCGATGCCCTCTTTTCAAATGATACAAGGTACAGAAGGTACACCAGCAATGAAATCGAGCTCGCCACTGGTTTTTTCTCTGAGAGTAATGTGATCGGTGAAGGAGGGTATGGGAAAGTTTACAAATGCAGTCTCGATCACACCCTTGTTGCAGTTAAGGTTCTTCGGCCCGATTCATATAACAAGAAAGAGGAGTTTCTGATAGAGGTATGTTTTTTTTTTTTTGCTTAGTGTTATTAATCTTTTCAAACCCATTAGTCCTTGATTAGCACAAGGAATGATTGCAAAAAAGTACCCGAGATATTCACTTTTTGAAACTTGTAGCCCTTTTCTTTGATAATTACAAAATAAAGTATCCTGAACTTGGCTTATTGTTGCAATTTGTACATTAATGACGATTTTACCTTTACAATTTGTATTTAAAAAATTAAGTAAAAAAACAAAAAAATCCAAAATTTCATGTCCCTTAATTTTTCTAAGAGTAAGAAATTTAAGGATATGAAATTTTGGATTTTTTGTTTCTAAATTTTTATTTTTAAAATTTACATTTTCAAGGGTAGATACATCATTTTGACACATTTATACAGTATGTAAAAAAGACAAGTTCAAGACAATTTTTGCAATTATCAAAGATAAAGGCTACAAATTGCAAAAAGTGAATACATCATCGTACTTTTTTGCAATTATCCCTTAGCACAATGATGGTTTAGAGAGAAATACAATTTCTAGGGATAATCACAAAAAAGGTGTCAAGTAGTATTCTTTTTTTTATTTGCAAATTATAGCCTTCAGCTTTGATAATAGCAAAAAAAGTGACTTGAACTTGTATTTTTGATGCACTTTATAGTCTTCTGCTTTGATAATAGCAAAAAAGGAGCTGAAAATTCTAGGTTTTTTTTGTTTTTATTTTTTAATTTAAATTTTCAAGGGAAAATCGTCATTTTAAAACAAACTGATATAAAGTGCACAAGTCTAATACAAAATCAAGACACCTTTTGTCATCATCAAAGAAGAAGGCTATGATTTGTAAAAAATGAATACTACAGGGTACTTCATTGCAATATCCCTATTTAAATATTTTCACTTACATCGAAATCCAACTTGCGTGCATAACTTTGATAATTTAATAATTATTTGGTCGTTTTTTTCACATTTATGAGAGCTCTCTTATTTATCCTCGGGAAAAAAACCCTTAAACCAATCTAATTGGCCGTTGATTTAGGAGGATTTGTTCTTCTTGTCCCTTATTCTCGTTCCTTGCCAATCCTCCGCAGGTCGAAGTTTTAAGCCAACTTCACCATCCTAACATGGTTCTGCTCCTCGGAGCCTGTCCCGAAATGGGTTGTCTCGTCTACGAGTACTTAGAAAACGGAAGCCTCCAAGACCATCTTTTTCACGAGAACACTAAACCTCCACTCCCTTGGTTCATTCGCTTCAGGATAGCTTTCGAAACAGCCTGTGGCTTAGCGTTCCTGCACAACTCAAAACCAGACCCTATAGTCCACCGAGACTTGAAGCCCGGTAACATATTGCTAGACACAAACTGTGTGAGCAAGATCGGAGATGTGGGTCTGGCCAAACTCGTCTCAGACATTGTTCCCGACAATGTGACTGAGTACGGTTGTTCAGTTCTTGCCGGTACACTGTTCTACATGGACCCGGAGTATCAGAGAACCGGCACGTTGAGGCCAAAGTCGGATCTCTATGCTCTTGGGATCGTGATTCTTCAATTGTTGACGGCGAGACATCCCAATAGACTTGTGGTGATAGTTGAGGATGCTATTGCTAGCGGCTCTCTTGCGGATGTTCTTGACAAATCTGCTGAAGAGTGGCCTCTTGCAGAGGCTGAGGAATTGGCTCGTGTTGGTCTGAAATGCTCTCAACTTCGATGCAGAGACAGGCCGGATTTGGAGACTGAGGTGCTGCCGGTTCTCAAGAGGCTCGCTGACTTTGCGAGTTTTAGTGTAAGAGCTGAGAGGAATAGCGTTGCTGCGCCGAGCCATTACTTCTGTCCGATCATGCAGGTATGCAGTGAACTCCATTTGGTGAATTCAGAATGTAGGTTAGGGGTATTATCGTCTTTTTATAAGTTTGTGCTCTTATCTTCAAACAGTTGAGGGTTGTGAGATGTCAATTAGTTGTGATCTGCCAATTTGTTCCAAAATGAAGATTTAGTCCTTCAAATTTTAAATTAAAAAAAATAGAAAACAAAAAAATATATAATTGATTAATAATTAAATCAAAATAACTTGATTAAGTTAGTAGAATGGAAAAAATCGATTATGATGGTAAAATTTAAAGAAAAATATGATTTGGTGTTTTTTTGTTTGTAATTTACCATTTTAAGGGTGAAGTTGTCATTTCATACAAATTGACACAGAATACAAGTTCAGTATCACAACTTGAAAAGATAAGGGTATGTATTGCCCACTTGCGGAAAACTACCTTTTGTATTGTCCACACTTTTAAACTACTCCATCTTTTGACCATGGTTGTTTACTGACAAATTTAGAATATTCCATAAAAAATTGGGGACGTGGACAATACATAAGAATAGTTTTCGCATGTGGACAATACACGAAGAAAACAATATTGTTGAAAAAACTAACAACCATGGTTAAAAGATACGGTAATTTAAAAGCGTGGACAATACATAAGATAGTTTTAGCAATTAACCTTTTTTTACAATTGTCCTCATAATGTATGAGTACAAGCCCGCATTGTATTGTGTTTCAATTTTGGTGAATTTGTGGGTAATAATGTGCAGGAAATAATGGAGGATCCTTACATTGCTAGTGATGGTTTTACATATGAACATGGAGTAATCAGGGCATGGCTGGAGAGACACAATGTCTCACCAGTCACCAAGCTCAGGCTCCAGCACACCATGCTGACCCCGAATCACACCCTTCGTTCTGCAATAACAGAGTGGAGATCGCGCCTTACGTTTTAAAGTTCCGCTCTAGGAAACAGTGTTCGAGTCGATGACAATACTTTGTGAGCTTTTCAGTGTAAAACCCAAGGCTGTGTGAATTAATAGAACACTACATGAAAATTTGTGTATATATGTATTGTAAAGCAATTCTTGTAATACAAACTAATAATCTATACGGGTCATTAGATTAAACTCACTAAAAAAATATATGAACTTCTCTTTTTGTTGCACTTTGTATAAATTTGTTTCAAAATGATGATACTACTCATGAAGAATTAAACTTTAAAAATAAAATTTGAAGAACAAAAGATCTAAATTTTCAATTTTCTTAACTTTCTTAATCTTTGTACGACACAGAGAGTAAGAAAAATTGGATTTTTTGTTTTTCTGCTTAATATGTTTTCAAATCTAAATTTTCAAGAGTAAAATCATTATTCTGAAACAAACTTATACCTAAATTTCAGAACTTTCAATTTACTTCTGTGTCCCTGTATGTATCTGTATTACATAATCATATATGCTCATTGATCAGAAGGGATATTCGCAAACCACAGTAATATATACATTGATTCATACCTACTAAAATATTACAGATCTCTGCATAAAGTGTCAATCATCAAATTCAGCAAATTCAAGTGCATTTGCATCTGGATCACGGAAAAAGATTGCAGGCCTTCCTGACCGACTAAGCGTGTAAGGAATACCTGAAAAATCGAATAGCAGATTTATAAATCCAAATTTGTTTCTATAGGCACACCGCACACAGCTTTTGAAGTATAAGATTAGCTCAGGTGTACTTACAGTTCACTACCATGTAATTCGATCGATTTTCAATTCACTACCTTTTTCTTTAAATCATATCAATTTATCTCGATGAACTCTGCTATTTGTTTCAATATACCATAACCTGATGTATAATGGCGAAAATACCCTTTGCTTAAAAAAACTTGAAAAATGAAAAATAACATAAAAGATATAAATTTTAAATGAATATGGCTATGGTGTTCTTCCTTTACACTTTTGAGTTATTTTTAATTAATTTTGTTATCTATATAATATATATATGTTCGTCATTAAACCTTTTAAGGGAAAACGTTAATAACACACTCTCGTTAACCTTTGGTTTCCAAAAACACGCCGTAGAGGTGCTGTGTTATCATAAACACACTGACTTTTTGGCTAATGACGTCAAAGAAACCGTGCAAATATGTGAAGTCATGTGCAAAAAACCGTGCAAATATGTGAAGTCACGTGTAAAAAAATGTGACACCAATAACGGAACCGTTAGAAAATTAACGAGTCAAGTGGTTTTTTGTATTTACGAGAAAGTGACAATGTGTTTCTAATATGACAACACTCTACGGTGTGTTTTTAAAATTAAAAGGTCATGGAGGGTGTGTCCACAAAAACAAAGTTCATCAGGATGAATCAATACGATTTAAAGTACACGGTGATGAACTGAAAATCGCTAAAAGCGCAGGGTAGTGAACTGTAATTATCTCGTTTGTGTCAAGAAAATAGACAATATACAAGATAGAGGATGAGCAAAGAAAAACACCTGCTTCATCGAGGATTTGTTTCAGATTAGAAACATTTTTAATTGCAACACAAGTATGACGGTCACGCCCACCATGTTCAGGTCGTCCAGTTAAGGGGTCTGGATTTGGAAGCTCCATGAGATGGATCATCCCAGAGCCCACCCACAACCAAGCGCCTCTGTATGGGAGCTTATCATCTGGCCTGGCCAAGTTTACTTCAAGACCTGATTGACATTAACTGGCACTTTAAGTTTCTATCATTTTCTAGGAACATAGGTATATTGGCATGGGAAAAGGTAGGTATTTACGGATTTACCTAGAATATTTTGGTAAAAATCAAGTGACCTTTCAAGGTTTTCACACAGAATACCTACGTGATGAAGGCTAACAACTTCGATATCTGCATCATAATCAGCATGTCAATATATAATTGTGTCTTAGTCCTATTTTTGTTTACATGAGCAATATCTTGGTGTTATTAGTAGGGATAATCTCGCTCGGCTACCCTTAAGTATGCACTTCTCTCAATCAACTACCAAGAGTTTTAAAATGTTTTTGACAACCCCTTAGTTTTTTAGTCTCAAATTACCCCAATCCCATCAAATTTGGGTGTGAAATAACAAAAATACCCTTGTTTTTGTCATTTTTCATGAGGATGTTTTCGTCATTTCACGCATAAAAGTTGACGGAATTGGAGTAAAATGAGACAAAAACTTGTCAAAAACTTTTTAGACTTAAGGGTAATTAGTTGAGACTTGAGAATGGTGCGTATTTAGGGGTATCATGTGAAATTTTCCCTTATTAGTACTGATATTTTAACACTGCCAAGCCATAGCCCAAGACAAACTAAATAGTAAATACAATCTAGGGATAATTGCAAAGTTGAACATTGAGGTATTCCTTTCTTGCAAGTTGTAGCCTTCTTATTTCATTATTGTAAAAACGCGTCCTTTTGTTGCACTTTGTGTAAAAAAAGTAAAATAAAAAATGACGATTTTACGCTTAAAATTTTGAATTTAAAAAATAACAAGTAGAAAACAAAAAATCCAGAATTTTCTTTCTTCGGACTTACGAAGAGGAAGAAAATTAAGGGAGATGAGAGCTCTGCATTTTTTTTTGTTTTTTTGCTTATTATTTTTGGAAGGGTAAAATCATAATTTTGAAACAAATTTACAAAAAGGCAACTCAAGGCATGTTTTTGCAATCATCAAAGAGGAGGGCTACAACTTGCAAAAAAGTGAATACCTCAGGGTACTTTTTTGCAATTATCCCTACAATCTATACTGAGCTAGATATCAATGTTGAATTGAGTCAGTTTGGTAAGCTAGTTGATAATATATTATGACTGTTCAAGCAAAGTGGCGTGTGATAAGAGTTACCGTTTTTGACACTATTTGGTTGCTTCTCGAGTACCTCTCCCTCAACAGGCAGGGCCTTGGTCTTTAAACATCTGTAAGATTTGCCATTTCTTGCAACTATTTGGCAAAATTTGGTTGATGCTGCATTTGCACATATGCTATTCACATTAATGCGGTTGACCTGTGATCAAAAGATGAGAAGTTAAAGCCGAACCGTGAAGAACATAATTTAAGAACCAGAGACCTTATGAGAGGGAAGTGAGATCACAGATACATGTTCCTTTTTTACAAGCTGAACAGAGATCAACCAACAAATAAATGTTCTATTGTAAACTTGTCTCGAGCTATTGTACATGCATTTGGATTCGGCAAATAACCATATGATTCCTATATGACAGATAAGGAGCTTAAGACGGTAACGTGTTGTCTGTGGAGGAGCAATTACTCCATTGTTCAGTATAGCCAATTAGAAATCGCAGAAACTCAATGAACACGCAAATTGTTTCTCCAAACACAACATACTGAAAAGTGAAAACTGTAGGATTGCGAAGACACTTTGGGTTAGGGGCATTGGTCAGAGGAAAACTGTCATAAGAGCATCTCCAACACTAGTCGAATTCAGCGAAAACAGTCCTGATGAATCTCAGTTAGACCGGGCTATTATGGACTAATCTCACTGAAGATGCTCTATATGATATCATTCCTTCAATATCCAACATAACTCTTCATTACTAAGATTTCAAGGTTTCATTAGAACTATTCACAGCATAACATAAGAACTTCCAGTCAATTGATGAAGAAAACAAACGATTCCTCCACCCAAATCCTATAAAATTTGCGTTTCAGAACAAAACCCATTTCTTAAAAACCAAACCCATCTGAGCATCTTCACAGTTTCAGCTTCGATGCTTCAGTACTCAGTAGAGCTGATCTAATAATCAACAAACTAAATCATAGACTAAACAATACCGATTCTGGAAGCTGATTCATAGATTAAGTACTTGTACTATGAAGAAAATTAAAGTATTAATCGAATCAGATAAGGTGAGCGTCGGAGAAATTACCTTGTGTTGCGGAGCAACGGTGGTGGATGGACAGAGAAGAGACGCCATTGAAGGAGCACCAGTGACTCTCACTTTGGGCTCTGTTTGGCTGTCGTTTTTTTGTGTACTCGGATTGCTCGTTCATGGCTCAGACTGCACTATATTAGAAAACAAACAAGGACCACTGATTTCCAGTCCGGGATCACTATGAGAAATAATAAGATGTGTTGGTGTGATTTCAGAAATTTAAGAAACTTCATGGGCTTTTTCACAAATAACATATTGTCCAGACCACCGTCACTCTCTCGACAACTAGCTACCGTTGACATCGGTTGGATTGTCAAACTATGATCTAAAATAATTGTCAATTTTTATTATTATATTAAAGTAATAGTGTAGTATTTATTTTATTTTTAAAATTTGGTCTCCAGATCAGATATAATTTTTGTTTTAAAGTCGATAAAACATTTAGGATAAGTTTCATAAAACCACATAGAATTACTCACGATTATCAGGTATTTACACAAACTTTTGAAATGAGTTGTGAGTTGTTAAGGTTTTAGAAATGAGAATATTTTTGAAATTTTAAAAAAAATACGTAAAAAAAAATAATTGATGGTAAATTAAGTTAGAAGGCTGGATGAATTGACTTTATATTTTGTATAGGTATCCGATAATCGTAAATAATCATATATAGTTTTATAAAATTATTCAAATATTTACTTGTAAATAGATTTGGTTTATAGATATTGATATTATTGTTTAATCGAAATATCCAATTTGAACATATATAAATAATTTCTTGTTATTTAAATTCCAATTAGCTTTAAAAATCTCACTTTTTATAATATTCAAAAACTTAAATTGTTAAGAACCCCACAACGAGGGATAGGGGTGGGCAAAAAAACCTGAAACCGCTAAAACCAACCATCACCAACCAGAAACCGCACCGGAAAACTCGAAACCGGAAAGTTGACGGTTGGTTGTGTGTTCTTGAAGATCGAACCAGAAAGTTAACGGTCAGTTGTCGGTTCTTGAAACGCTAAACCATCGGTTAACCAACCAAGCCGGTATTGTTCATCATATACACGTGGTTTCATAATAACCACTGATCTGATATAAATGAATGGCTCATGAGCACTCTTTTGTGTCACACGGATTGCTAACATAGAACACGAAGACTTATATGTAATATTTCTTTTGTTTTGGAGAATGTAGTAATATGTTTTGGCTTGAAATGGAAATATGGGTATGGTTATTGGTATTGGTATTTAAATTTGTAATTACATGTAGTAATGTGGTTTGTTGGTTAAAACCACTAACCAACCGGTCAGTGAACTGGTTGGTTTCACTGTAAAAAATTGATTTTTAGAATGAGACTGATTCTAAAACATATCAAACTGATAATATCGAATTGGATTCGTAAATAATTTTATTGGGTGGTTAACCACCCAATACCCATCCCTAACAAGGGACCATAACAAAATAGCCTTTTTGTTAAGTATACAAAGCAGTGTAGGTGAGAATCATGCAGCCACCACGTGTCCTTCATTTATCGTAAGATAGATTTGTTTGTCCGTCAATTTCATATACAAACTTCCAAAATACAAAAGTTGTTAGGAATAAATTTGAGTAGGCAATAATTTATTTGAAGGTCTTCTTGGTCATTAAAAAAATTTATTTGAAGGTCTTCTTGGTCATTTCGTCTCGAAAATTTCTGTCCGATCATACTACTAAGTAGGGTATTGGTATTTACTTTTTTTTAACTCCATCTAAGTCTATAAACATTTATTTAGAATTGATTTTCTTTGTACTTCAAGTTTAATTTGTAGTACCATTATGTCACAATAGTGATTCAAACAGTAATTTGAATAATTATAAAATCTTTAATGTTATCAAAACATGCTAAATAGAATAATAGACACTTAGTTTATATTTTATGGTTAAAAGTGAGTGTTTGTCATATATTATCCCGAAAAAATATACATATAATGTATTGAAACGCACAAAATAAACAGCAATATTATTAAATTTAGATCAAAACAGCATAATATAATACACACAAACAATACAATAAACGAGGAATTCATATCTATAATATATGCAATTATAGTCCAGGCTCAAACTTAAGATCTTCCTTGTAAAAGATGAGCCTTGCCACTGAGATGTCCTCTTAAAGACGACATTTAATTTAAATATTACACAACAATAATATAAGAACTATATATAATTCAATAAAAAATACGACAATAAAACTATAAATGAGAGTTATTGAGAAATTTACCTTCTCAAAACAAAGGAAGAGAAATTTACCGTTTTTTATGTTGTTAGGTGAGAATCATGCAGCCACGTGTCCTCGGATTCGGTAATCAATTTCATAAACAATCCTCATACGAACTTCCTAGATATTTTCTCAACAAAAGTTGTTAAAAATCCGAGTAGCAATCATTTATTTAAAGGACCTTTTGGTCATTTCGCCCCGGAAATTCCTGTCCGAAACGATTTATCTATTTAATTATTCCCCCTTTTCTTGTCCCCTTCTGACGAACCTTCTCCAAAACCTTCCTCAAAGTTTCCAAACGCACGTGACCCGGCCGCGTGATTATACTCGGTTTAAGTCCTTAATCATCCGCCAAAAACAAATATAATATAATAATTAAAAAGGACGAAAGTCAGCGTCGGTCAACGTTCCCCCAACGCGTTCACACGCCTCACGCGCTATGTCGCTCCCAATCTTATATAGAGGTTGCTCTGTTCTCACCTGAAGTCCAATTCACACCTTCGAAATTCAAACAAGCATTTCGTCGAACACCTTCAGTGCACAACACTTGGAACATTCTCGCTCGAATCACTGTTATGGAAATCGACACTTTCCCATTTATTAACCAGGAGGAGGTTTCACATTTCTATAGCTTGTTCACGGAGATGGAGAATCCCAGTAAGAAGCGAAGGAGAATTGGGGAAGAAGATGGTCTGAGTTTCACAGACGTGCTCTCTTCGATCCTGTTCCTCGATGAAGACGACGATAAGCGAGATCGGGTTCGGGTTCATGATCAGGCTCAATCGGGTACGGATTCTCACTCGATGGAACAGTACCTCGCTACCCAGTTCGAGGAGGATCAGAATAAGCTCGACGAGGAGGTGAATCAGGCCCGGAAAAAGCGGGTTCGCCGGGAAGGGGGAGTCGGGTCGGATCAATCCGGCGGGTCTACGGCGGCGACGGGGCAGCAGCGGCGGTTGTGGGTGAAGGACAGGTCGAAGGATTGGTGGAACCGATGCAACGACCCGGATTTCCCGGAGGAGGAGTTCAAGAGGGCGTTCCGGATGAGCAAATCCACGTTCGACTTGATCTGCGACGAGCTGGACTCGTCGCTGATCAAGAAGAACACGACGCTCCGCGACGCGATTCCCGTCAGGCAGCGCGTCGCGGTGTGCGTGTGGAGGCTGGCCACCGGCGAGCCCCTCCGCCTGATCTCGAAGCGGTTCGGGCTGGGGATCTCGACCTGCCACAAGCTCGTCCTCGAGGTCTGCTCCGCGATCCACTCCGTCCTCATGCCCAAGTACCTCCAATGGCCCGACGAGGCCAAATTAGCCGCCGTGAAAGACGAGTTCCGGTCACTCTCCGGCGTACCCGGCGTCGCCGGGTCAATGTACACGACCCACATCCCCATCATCGCCCCGAAAGCCAGCGCCGCCGCGTACTTCAACAAGCGACACACCGAACGCAACCAGAAAACCTCGTACTCCATCACCGTCCAGGGCGTGGTGGACCCCAGAGGCGTCTTCACCGACGTCTGCATCGGCTGGCCCGGGTCCATGCCCGACGACCAAGTCCTAGAAAAATCGGCCTTGTCCCAACGGGCCAGCAGAGGGCTCTTAAACGACATATGGGTCGTGGGCTCGTCTGGGCTTCCTCTAACGGACTGGGTCCTGGTCCCGTACACGCACCAGAACCTGACGTGGGCCCAGCACGCGTTCAACGAGAAGCTCGGAGAGGTCGAGGTTGTCGCGAGGGACGCTTTCGCGAGGCTCAAGGGTCGGTGGTCTTGTCTGCAGAAGAGGACCGAAGTGAAGCTCCAGGACCTGCCTGTGGTCCTCGGGGCTTGTTGCGTGTTGCACAATATATGCGAGATGAGGAACGAGGTTATGGAGCCGGAGCTGAGGTTCGACATCTTTGACGATGAGGTGGTTCCGGAGAATTGTGTCCGGTCCGTGAAGGCGGCGCAGGTTAGGGACAACATTGCTCACCAGCTCTTGCACCATGGCTCTTCTTCCTTCTTGGGATGATTGTATACTTATATGATTTTAGTGAGCTTTGTGTTGTCATTTTTTTGTATGGCTTGTTGGAGTCATATGGGTAGCAATAATATTGGTTCATTTGTGGGATGGGCTTTGGTGTATTTTTTGCTTATGTTCATGAATGGATCATAGTTTATTTTTCTCGAATGGGTCTATATTAGAATGGATTTGGTGATTCAGTTTGACCGTTATCGGAGATCATGCGATTGAAATGAAAGAACGCTATCTATTTTTGTTGTCCGTGAGAAAACTCAGACTATTGATGGTTAGTGGTGGCAACTTCCGGCTCCTTTTCTCAATGTTGTGTAGGTCGTTGGTGGTTTTTGTTATTCTCCTTTGTAAGTCGTAGTTCTTTGACTCTTGACCTTTATGTGTTATATCTCGTATCCTTCTGCATGTATTTATCGTATTTGGTTCTTCATCGGGTTTTGTGTTGGCGTTTTTCCTTTCCTTCCCCAAAGAAGGTTTGGTGGGAAGTTGACGCTTTTTCTCCCAGTTTCGGATCATCAGTATGTGTTGGTTCTGGTGGGTTTACTTTTATTGGTTGTTGAGAACTTTACTTGGTAGGTTGTTCAATGGAGTTTTCGTCCGGTTCACTCTAGTCCGTGGTTTGGGGCTATGGGTATGTGTGCTCGGTATTCACTGATTCCTTTTTCTTGTTTCTCTTCTGGTGGGATCGGGTCTCGTCGATATCAACTTACCCTCGGTGGGTTGTCTTTCAGTGTTAATTGTTGTTGGACTTCCGATTTGGAAGCTTATGCTCATATGGTTGTTCGATCTCCATCTTCAGAGTTTCGCGTGATTGGGTTGGTAATGTTCTTGAAGGGTAGAGCTCGAATGATGGGTGATGGTGGTCGCAACTCTCTTGGTGACGTCATGGTCTCCGGATACGGACGTCATTAGTGGTGACCTCCTCATCCTCTCTTCCTTCTTCTCTCCTTTTTCCCGCCGTGTTGGTCGCTTTCACTCGCCAAAGCTTAGGTGTTCCTCCCACCGTCTTACATACTCCGATTTTCTTTTTCAGTCCTCCCTCTTCACCCTTTTTCGACTTCTCTATCGTCCGGTCTTGGGGTTTCAGATCTGGACATTACGATCAGATCTAGTTCAAACTCATATCTGGACTTGACGACTTCCTTTCCACCGTTCTTTGAGTGTCCTCGTTAACTCTTTACTGCCAAGTAGTTGTAGTGCTGGTAATTTCGGTTGACTCTTTGATGTTAAGGAGTTGCAATCGTTATCCTGTGAAATTCTTGGTGCTTGCCCTGTCTTTGTTCCCTTCAATCAGGTTTTCCCCTTTCCCCCGTCGAGTTGGTGGTTGGGATCTTATCTGTTTCTATTGAGGTGTTGCCTCATATGAGCTTGTCAAACAGTTTTGGCTTTTGTTTGTGTATGTGATGGTTTCGGGTTTGATTGGTGGGTTGAATATGGGTTACAATTTTGTTGGTTTGAGGTTTGACGAATATGTAGTCCTGCTCCGGTCATCAGTCGGTGGAGTGGTTGCCGTCTCAGGGACATTGAATCGGGTGCCTCTCTAGTGCAATGCTCAGACCTCCTTCAAGTGGTGTTGGTGAAGCTTAACACATCTCTTCCTTGTTTTGGTTGGTATGGTGTTCTTTCACTTTCTTTGCTTACTTAATCACTTGTGGAGGCACTGCTCATTCCTTATATCTAGATCCGTTTCGAACTTATTTGTTTCTTCTCCATTATGTTAATGGGGGCTCGTCGGTCAGTTTAGGTGTTGGCCTCCGATAGGCTGTTAGTGGTCTTTGGCCATCTGTTTGAAGACGATGTGATTTTGTTTCTAAGGGTGTTAGAGTTTCGATGGTTTTTTGTCCATCGAACTATCTCACCCGTTTTGCGGTGTTAACCGCCGGTGTGTTAGTGCTCACCTAACTCTCTGATTGGTGGGCCGTTTAGATGAAGTGCTTTCTACAAGTACATGTGGAGGTCGGAAGATGGTGTTGTGGTGATTATTTTACCAGACCTTATATTTTGGACGACTATAAAGACATACGGTGTATCTTGTACTAAAAAGTCAAATAAGAGTTTTATTCTCGAGTTTTTTCTATAATAATATATAGATTTCCCCAAAAAATAATGAGGCTTCTTTTATTTTATTTTTGTCCTCTAACATAATTAAAAAGTTTAGACAGTACCATTCAACGTACCCTACTCTATGGAAAAGTTTACTACTATTTATGTGTGTGACAACAACTTAGGCTGTTGGGGGTAATGAATAATGATTGATTTTGCAGTGTTTCTGTTTTGCTGTCTTGATCGTTGACTCTTTAATCTCGTTTGACTTAGTTTTTTTTTCTAGCACAGACATTACTTGAGGAAGAGGCGTTGACTCTGAACAACTATACGTTAATATTTATTTTAGTAGATTGATCAAGGTACTGAATCTCCCTGAAATCATGATACTCCGATGAGCTTGGAGGCTAATTTAGTAATTCAACTACGATGATTAATCATTGTTTAATTTGAGTATATTATAATGAATCTCCATAACATTTTCCTCTGAAATAGAAATGTCCAGCTCATCATGTTTGTGAAGAACAATTTTACTCTGAAATGAGATCGGTTATGGGTGTTCTGTCTTTATGTCATTGGAATTATTGAATCAAATATTTAAATCTTTTATGTTTAGGATGACGTCTGGTTTTCAATAAAAGTAAGCCAATTGTAAATAAACTCACTCAGTTATACTGAACTTACTATTTATCTTTGGAGCAGAAAAGTGGATGTTTTGCAATAGAAATGACCTCTGAGGTCCTGTGAGTACAGAACAGTGTTGACTGGATTATTAATTGATATTTTACTGTTTTATTTAATTCTTTATCAGAAACCGTTTAAATTATTTATTTATAATTTAAACAATTTTGGAAATAAATAATTGATGATAATAAATAATTCATAAATAAATTTAACACAAATATAATTGAACTTTAAATTTTATTCAACCCCTTTTAATACAACCCAAAACAAAATACAAGTTCAAGAATCATTCTCTGCTGGGTCGACATCCGGTGGTGGGGGTTGTCCTATTACAAAAAATTAATACAATAAATTAATATAATAAATTACTAACAAAAATGAATAGAATGCATTAATATAATACATTACTAAAAAATGAATAGAATGCATTAATACAATAAATTAATTAACAAAATTACGTTACATAAATAATAAGTTTACACTTACCTGAACTCGACCCCGGTTGCGAGTATGGGTAGAAAGCGGAGTTGTCCCGATTGTCCCCTAGCATGTCTTGAAAATTATGTGCCAGTTCGTCGGGGCTGAATCCGACTTCGTCACCAGCTGACTGTGCATGAGACCCAGCGTCGCCCGATATTTTTCACGAGAATAATTGAAACGAGAGAGGAGAATTTGGGAAGAAGAGAGTGAAGTTGGAGAGTGAAAGTAGAGAGTGGTGTGGAAAAAATGAGAGTGAAGATGGGTATTTATAGGGTTTTTTTTACTGATTTTGAATTAAAAAAAATTATAGTCGTTAGTTGACCGTTGCCAACGGTCGGGTGGCCACGTGGCGGCACCGCAGGTGGCCAGCGTAGCGAGGGAGCGAGGAGCGGCCAGCGGCCAGCGATCGGGGAGCGAGGAGCGCGTATCGGGGAGCGGGAGCGCGTTTTTCCGGCTCTACAGTGGAACGGCCCGCGGTCCTCGGACCGGGCGCGGGTGCGTTTCGTTGTACGTGCTCTAAAGGATGGGGTGATACAGGTGCTCTTGCTTAACCAAGAGGACGCCATGATCTCCCATAGAAAATAGGAAGAGACTTTAGAAGTAAGCCAATTGTAAATTAACTCACTCAGTTACACTGAACTTACCATTTATCTTTGGAGCTAATAGCACGTGTCCCCTCAAACCGATCCACCACCCTCACATAGATTGTGGACCTTGGACATTAAAGGACGGGGTGATACAAGTGCTTCTGCTTAACCAAGAGGACGTCATGATTTCCCATGGAAAATAGGAAGGGACTTTAGACTAGGATCAGGGTCCAAGGAAAAGAAGCAACCTCAAGTCTCGCCTACTTGACCAAGCCCCCTCGGTTGTTCCCCAGATGCACAAGAAGCGGGGATAGGATGACAACCCTCTCCCAGCAGCGACGACACAAGTGAACGAAGATGCAACGAGGTATGCGAAGCAGCCTCTCCATATCCAATGAGCATGAGAACGACAAGCGGGGTAGGCCTGAGGAGGCACACCCCGTCTGGTACGGATCGGGCACAATTCGGTCCAAAGCTTCCTCCTTGTCCTGGGTACCTCCTTAGTCGTCTGGAATCCTACCCACCGACCCATGAGCCTTTTCTGTGTGACTAACGTGTTCAATAGACAACACATGCATGTTCAAGTCGAGCTTGGACATGCAATTGCTCTGAGAAAAGTGCGCCTCTATCGTAAAAGGAATCTACCCCTTCCAAGATCACTCAGACTTACCAGGAAGTTAACTCAAAGGATCATCAACCCAGATTTTACCTGGGGCATTAGCTCGCCCTCCTTTTATTTCATAAATATTAATGTTTCTTTCTATCAATCTTCTAAATAAAAGTGTGGATTCATGCTAAGAAAAGTGTCACTGAACAAATGTTTTTACCAAACAAAAATCAAGTAATATATTAATTTCGAATAAATCAACCAACTGACAGGTAAGTGTCCGAGCACATGTATGCAAGGAAGGAGCTTAAACTAGCCAGCTTATACTTTTATTCCAGAAACACCCCTGTCCAAAAATCCGTATAATTTCCCAATAAATCGAAACAATGGGCAAGACGGTAATTTAACAGGCAACCCTCTCATTGCCATTTGCCGATCAAAACACAGGGTGCTTCTTCCATGGCATCGGTCGAACATTCGATTCCAAGCTCAAACTCCGAACCGCCGCATCGGAGCATCCATTTCGAACCAACCTTCGGATCCACGAGCCTCACTTTCTTCGCACCTACAGAAACTGGAAGCTATTGTGAATCATTGTTGGCCGAGGTCTGAGCTAGATTCGAACGTGTTGGTATGTTTTTTTGGTGACGAGAATTTGGCCGTGTATTGTAATCGTAGCTTGTTTCTCAGTGTTGGAAGGTGAATCTTGATTTGTTTCATGTTATTTCGGTTTTGTGTGATTCAGCTGCTAGGGTTTGATTTTTGTATGTCCTGTTATTTGATTTGTCTTACGAGGTTTCGAACTGGTTTTGGTGTGAAAGTTGAAGAATTAGGAGAGAAACAGTGTTTGTAAGCTGACACTAACCCGTAATTTATGTAGTTGAGTATATATTTTGAAGCATCTGATTTCTGTTGATTAGAAGGAATTTGAAAATGGGTTTTAAAAAGAAGGATGCTTTGATCTGCTATCTGAAAATCCCGTGCATGTTGTGTTGGATTAAGTGAACTCGAGAGCAATAGTGTAGCTAACTGAAAAAGGGAGAAAGAAGATATGCTTTTAGTGAAATTGAAGATCATGTATAGAATGTTTGTTAATTTGGTAATCCAGGTCGATTTAGGTGGAATGGGGCAATGATAATACGATTAGCTGCACCATTTTGAATTTTCCTCATGCAGTAAATGTACTTAATAGTTATGAGTAGTGATTTTAAGTTGTCTCTGTTTGTGTTTGTTGGGGATAAATTTGATTTGAAACGTTGCGTGTCCTGCAGGTGCATTAGTTAACAGCAACATGATTTAATTTTAACTACCTGCTTTTCAAGCCTATTTCCTTTTTCTGGATTGTATAGTGCATGATTAGGGCGCAGAAGTTTTATAATTTTACAATTAATGCTATCTGAGCGATGATACAAAAAATAATTGCAATAAAAGTATATTATGGTGTGTATAGTATCATGAGAAGACTGCATTTATGCTTCAAATGCTTTATGTTATGCCCATGAATGGTTCTCAGATCCTGTTCTGGCACTTTGCCACCCCCCCCCCCCCCCCCCAAAAAAAAAAAGAAAAGTAGTGTCCGAAAATTATGGAATCCCAAGTTTGTAGGGTTTAACGTACGGTGCAAGTGTTTAATTAAGTTTACATGCGCTGGTTGATGAAATGGATATGAATTAAACTAGAACAATGACAGATGTTTTGAATTGATTTCCAATTACCAAATATTTAGCAATCTGCAAATACGGGTATAGTTGAATCAAGATGTGAGATGAACAATGGGAGTTCAAGAAACAGTGGAAGTAGAAGGAAATACTACAGACAGTTATCCAGGAAATTTAACTTTTGTGTGGAGCAATAAATACTTATGTTTAAGTAGCATTTGATTTACCTAAAATGGTTCTAACGATTTGGTGAAATTCGATGATAACTCATCTAATTGTCATAGGATTAGGATCACATAATAGTCTACGTGTCTACTATTTGTGGATGGATTTGAGTGGTGCAAAATGCCTACATAGGAGGTAAGAAATTTATCTATCGTGGAAGTATTCAAGGTGGACTGAAAAGCTATATTTGGTTTAATTACTCAAAATTTAATTGTTATTGTCACTGTCAGAAAAAGGCTGTACTTATATGGTCACTGATATATATTGTACATGGGTAAGGAAATATTTCACTATTTAAGTATCTGCTGATAGTGATTGTATTTACTTTTCTTTTTCAGGTATTTGAATATACATTTATTTCATCATTCCTTAATAAAAATGTGCTGCATGCCACTTGCATGCTGTTGATTAAAAAAATAATTGAAAATGAATTTGATGTCACAACAAGGATATTGTCTTCATTTTCTCTTTCCCTCTGAAGCAGGGAAAAGGTGACGGGGTTTGAAATTGTGGGATTATATTCATTAGTATCTTTTAGTCATCCATGGGATCCTAAGTGACTATTACATAATACTTAACTTTGATCTTTGTGGAGGTACCAGGAGTTTGTGCTTAAGGAATTGTTGGATATATGAATTTCAGTTTAGTTCTTGAACTTTGTATGACTAAGCCAATGAAGTTATGTTAGGATCTATACCACAATTGTGATCGTGAATATTTGTTATCAAACTTTTCAACTTACGTTAAGTTGTAATGTTCATCAATGGTTTTGTCCTTTTCAGGTGCTTTGCTCCATTTTAGTCCTTTGCACTTTAAGTTTGGCCTTTATGTCCCGTAGCATTACATTTTTGTCATGCACCAGTGTGTTTACCGAGTGAGAAAGGACGTGTGGATATTGATGCAATGGCAACATCTAGCAAGTTTGGGTTGTCTTCTGGTAGCCCTGATAGGCCACTATATACCAGTGGGCAGCGTGGAACCTACGTGTCTGGTGCAATGGAGAGATCAAGTAGCTTTCGTGAAAGGACAGATAACCCAGTCCTATCCTCTCTCCCAAACATGTCAAGAAGCGGTTCTATTGCAAACCAAGGAGATGTTATAAACTTCTTCCAGTGCTTACGTTTTGACCCAAAGTTGGTGGCTGCAGAGCACAAGTCTAATCAGCAAGTGGATTTTAAACGAAGTATAAGTATCGCTCTTGGTGTACAGCTAGATGAGTCTCCAACGGGGCCTTCAAAAGGCAAGCTGCCACCATCTCCCTCACTAGACCAGCTCAAACGGGTCAAGGCTGGTCTGCGTGAAAGTTGTATAAAATCCAGGTAGTTCTTAGTATATGTATTTTGAATTTATTGGTAACATGTTTGGTTTTAAAATTGCATTCTTTAACAGGGAACGGATAAAAACTTTCAACGAAGCCTTATCTGTACACAACAAGTTCTTCATAGTCAAGAAGAGATCAAGATCAGACGGTTTTGCTAATGACCAGTTGGTTCCAGGGACCAGTCTGGGTAAGATGGGAAGTCAAAGTCACGCAGGCACCCATGCTTTTGATCTTGATCAGCAAAAGTCAGAAGAACGAATAAAAATTGGTGTTCCGAACAAACGGACTCGAACTTCTTTGGTGGATGGGAGGGTTTGTATATTGGACCTTCTTTTTTATATCCATATATTTTACTCATTTGTTCATGCTATTCTTTTAATAGTTTTCTAGTATTGTGTGTGTGTATGTTGATTCAACTAAGATTAACTTTAACATCCAATGCGGTTAACTATAACTTCTTATGCTAGTTTTCATATTTATTTACTGAATTTTTCTTAGGGATTGTATTATTTATTTCGTAAATATGTGGTTGCTTGAGGTAGTCTTCATATCTTGATAATTACTATATGAACCGTTCTACTTTTACATGCTGTTTTGCGTGTTGCTGATTTTTTTTGTTAATTAACCCATCTATCCTCTAATTAATCTGTTCACGTATCTTGTTTTCATTCTCTGGACAATGTTTTATTAGTTCTCTGTAGGCAGACAAGCACTTCGTGACTTCTCCATTGTTTCCTCCATGGAAGATTAACATTTATATTTCATTAATCCAGACAGATGTGCGGAGTAATGCTGTTGCTAGGCCATCTGGAGCTGTAGATAGAGACGGGGGGGTGCTAAGGCTTGCAAATAGTGGTGCTGTTCAGAGTGAGGATTGGACACCACCTATTGGTGTCGATGGTTGGGGAGGGAAGCCAAAAATGAAGAAGAAGCGTTCTGGGGTAAAGCCAGACGTTTCCGCGGGCATGGTGTCACCTAAACCTATTGATGGCTACAGGGAAATGAAACAAGGAATGCTACAAAGACCCGTTACAGATTCCCGATCAAGGTTAAACAATGACTCCTACGGATACAGATATAACTTCATGGTTCTTTCATCTGCCAATGCTATTTAATGCTTAATTGTATCCACTTGCCTGTGCTGCATCTTTTAGTAACTGAAGTATAATTAGACCAGATCAATGGCTAGTGTTAGATAACTACATATCACTGTCTGAACCCAAATAGCTGTCTTATTTGATTTTTTGGAAAAAATATTATGGGTTAGTGGAGCTATATGTTGATTCTACTCCGTACACCCGTGTGCTCCACTGTGCCTGATGCTAAGGTGATTATAACTAACTTAGGGAAGGGGTATTATTGGCTACTCACACTTCACTTAGACTTATTTTGGAGTGTTATATATGGTAGGAAGCTATGTGTTATCTTCAACCATTTATGGCATCTACTGCGGTTGCCGATTGCTCGACTCCTGCAATGCCTCCTCGATGTAGGAGTTGTTGTAGAACCGGTCGTCGCAGCCTGTCGCCGTTGGAACCTGCAACGATGGGACGCGTCGTCTCAGGCCTAACGGCTAGTCGGCGGCCCAACGACGACACAACGCGTGGCAGCGACAACTTAAAAAAAATCTAAAATTTTCTTTAAATACACTTTGACCCTACACAAAAATCACACTCACTCTCTTCTACACCTATTCTCGTCTCTTCTCCTTATATTTCCTACATCGCTTGACAATGGCCAACCCGACGGACTTTGATTTCATCATCGACTCCTTGAACATGGACTAAACATGTGTGGGAGATGCTCAAAGATCAGTCGAAGTGGCGTCTGCACATTGGCGAGATTAAAAATTAGTTGAATGGTTGTCGGGTTTGTGTCAATGTTGTATGTAGTTTAATTATTGTATGTAGTTTTAAGGGATAATTGTCAAAACATGCACTAAAGTTTCGTCCACAAATGAAATGGTGCACAATGTTTCGTCCACGTTGTGTGGCTACCCTAAAGTTTCGTCCACGAATATTTGTTAGAAAAATTACTTATGAAACCTAAATCAGCAAATTACTTTAGGGTAGCCACACAACGTGGACGAAACGTTGTGCACTATTTCATTTGTGGACGAAACTTTAGGGTAGCCACACAGCGTGGACGAAACGTTGTGCACTATTTCATTTTGTGGACGAAACTTTAGGGTAGCCACACAACGTGGACGAAACGTTGTGCACTATTTCATTTGTGGACGAAACTTTAGTGCATGTTTTGACAATTATCCCTAGTTTTAATTTGGTATGAATAAAATACCTTGTTTAATTTGGGGTTGTTTTGAAAATATCTAAAAGTGCAAACAACTAGCTCTGCAACTAGATAGTTGTTACCATTGTAGAGCTAGTTGTAGGATGTAGTTGTTTGGAGGAGAGAGAAACTCAAAATGTGCTCCTACAGGTAGCTAGGCTTATATCATTGTAGATGCTCTTAGAATTCTGTAGTATCATGAATATAATAGCTTGTTTCAGTTTTCTTTCTCTATTTTGTTTTTGTAAAATGGAAATTCTGCTGTATAGTTAAAGTTATATTATGTACTTTAGATCAATCCTAATAGAGTACTAGCTCTACTAGATATATATTAATCCTAACGGATAATATCGAACCACTCAAACTAAACTCTATCTTTATCTTTTAGAGTTTTCAATTATTTCCCTTTCAAATGTAATACCCAGGCTACATTTAATTCTTCAGAATTTGGTGAAAAGGATTAAATTAGTCAGAAAGGAACTGAGTCTGTCATTCTATTTTACTTCCACACAGCTTGCCCTAGATCCTACAGTACCCATACTTATCTTGTGGAAACGGGAGTTAGAATCCATTTAGAAGCAAATGGGAATTCCTGACCCTTCAGATACTTTAGCAATTCTGGATGTCCCACTTGCCAACTGTGGTAGCTGGGAATGGTAATTGGTAAGGTTGGTTTCCATTCCTCAAAGCAAACATGGTTTAGAAGTTTTTGTTGAGAAAGAGAAAAAAAGGAAGGAAATATTAGGGGGAAGAACTGGACACATTATATTGCCATCTGTTCTCATTACTGAAATATTGACAAGACTTCATCTATATGTTTAGTTAGCTGCCTGATATTTGGGTGGCTTTTGCAACTCTTATTTCTAGCTCAAGTTCATGTCTAGATTTAGGAAATTAAAATTTAGAATTTCCCACCAGGTCTTTGTGGAGAATGCAAATGTTGTCTTTTGATTATGTGGCGTGGCTTATGATGCAGTAGTCATTTACTCATCATTCCCTTGTACATTAATACAGGCCCGGAGCATCTAATGGAGTTGTTGGAGTTGGAAAGTCAGAGGGTGTATCTCAACAGACTGGCTTAGGCATGCGCTCTTCCATTCCAAGACCTGAACAGGATAGCAATTCCCTTTTCAATGATAGGAGAGATCGCTCTTCTGGCTTAGATAAGGAAAGATTGAATCTCAGAACCCTTAACAAGTATGTCATAATATGTTTAGAATATATCTCTTAAACATTGGTGTAAAAACAATCTGATGGCAATCTTTTGTGATGAAGCATACTCCTTCCCACTTCTTCCTATTTTTCCAGTCTTTCATTCCTTCATTTGTATTATGCATTTATGCTACAATGACTTTTTCTTTTTCATCGTTCTTTTTGTATCTTGATTGAATTATGCTCTGGCAACAATTTCTTATAATCCCCTCAATGTTTAGGGCAAATGTCTGCGATGATTTTGATGCTGGTAGTCCTACTTCAAATGGAAAAATGAATATGTCGATTCGGGGTCCACGATCAGGTTTAGGTGTTTCCCCCAAGTCATCCCCTATTGTTCATAGAGCAACTGCTTCTAATGACTGGGAGGTTTCTAACTGTACAAATAAGCCCCCTGCTGCTGTTGGATCTAACAATCGCAAACGCATGGCATCAACGCGATCATCATCACCACCTGTTGCCCAATGGGCTGGTCAGAGACCTCAGAAGAGCTCCCGTACTGCAAGAAGAACCAATATTATTCCAATTGTTTCAAGCAATGATGAACAACCTGCTTCAGATTCTATATCTTACTCTGCTGGCAATGAAAGTGGGTTGGGATACGCTAGACGCTTGTCTGGTAAATCCCCTCAGAACCTTAAAGTAAAAGGTGAACCTTTATCTTCGTCCATGTTATCTGAACTTGAGGAGTCGGGAGCTACTGAAATCAAATCCAAAGATAGAGGCAAAAAGTGTGATGAATTAGATGAAAAGGCTGGGCTGGGCCTTCAAAAGGTGTCAGCAGTGGTGGTCTCATCAAGAAAAAATAAGATGGTTTCTAGGGAAGAAATTGGAGATGGTGTTCGGAGGCAAGGGAGGACTGGTCGGGGAGTTAGTTCGACAAGGACTATCGTGCCGATGACTCTGGAAAAACTTAGAAATATGGGAACAGCAAAACAGCTTAGAAGTGTCAGACCTGGTTTAGAAAAATCTGAAAGGTTAAAACTTCACTCTCCCTGCTTAGTTTCTTCTTTTAATCTATAATGTTTCTCTCTGTTTCCTTGTAGTGAAAGTAATTTTGGTCGTGTGATGTGTATCTCATTGCTATGTGAATGTCATACACAGCAAGGCAGGTCGTCCACCAACTAGGAAACTTACTGACCGGAAGGCTTATACACGTCAGCGGCATACAGCAGTAAATGCAACTGCAGATTTTCTTGGTAATTACATTGCATACAAAATAAGAAAAATGTTCAGATCCCTTGGTCTCTGTTATATATAGTTGTGTCCTGAAATCTTGGGGTTTGCTTTTTTTAGTTGGTTCAGATGATGGACATGAAGAGTTATTGGCTGCTGCAAATTCTGTAATTAATCCTGGTACTGATCTTGCGGATTAATAAGTTCATTTTATCAGGAAAACTGTTGTGTTATTGGACTGACTTGATTTGTTATCTCAGGTTATGCCCTTTCCAGCCCATTCTGGAAGAAGATGGAGTCCTTCTTTGGTTTTATGTCTGACGCGGACATTACTTATTTAAAGCAGCAGGTCTTGTCTTTTTTCTTTTAAAGAACATTTAAGATATATTGCTTTTTCAACTGTCTAGATAATTTTGTTATTTGTCAGTTCTTAATTGTGTGATGTATAATCATCAAGTTAGGTTCATTTATATTGTAAACAGTCTCATTGAGAATGTGTGCATATGGCTAAAAACATTATCAGCTTGCTTGTTACTTATTGGATCTTAATTATAGTGTCCGCAGTTTGACTCTCTTAAAATAATTTGTTGATTTTCCTTGCTAAGCCTCTAATATATTTGCATAAACAGCCTCTCGTTTGGTTATATGTACTTCGTTGTTCTGGTATATTTAATGTATCATTATGGAAGCTTGTTGCATCTAATGCGTAGAATTTCCATGGGAATTCATTAAAGGAATATTTACAATAAATTCGTATTGTTCGTGCGTATCATCATGAATATTGTGCAGATTCATGAATTCTTCTAAGCACGATGAAAAGAATGAACCAGTAATTGTCTTAATTATATAAGTCTGCAATATGTTTTAAACGTTAAAGTCTTATGATTTGTAGAGTTGTCCTTTTTTCTTTGGTTGAACTTTCAAGTAGCATGTCACGATAGGGCATACTTCATAGTCTAAGTGTGCTTTTATATGGTCTGTACAACTTTTACCAAACATGTGTATTTTGATTTTTTTTTTAAATCTGACTAGTTTTATCAAAGTACCATTGTACTGCGGGTATTGACTTCTAGATGTGGTTTTTGGTTGCATTGATATTGCCAATGTGGATACTTGAATAACCATATCCAACCTATAATACACAAAGATTCCATTGCTTGATTGTCCTTTGGTGAGTATTTAATGATTATGCACACAGTTTAGATTAGTTCATTCCCCCACCTTTTGAAATTCTGAAGATTATGTTTTGAAGGCACGATCTCTTTGATTTGTAGAGTCTGGGGCATAAAAGAACATATATTGGTCGTAGAGATCTATTATGGGTAATGGTGATTAAAGTTGTATTGCATTCACATTTATCTTCCAGGTAAATCACGGGTCCAGTATGATGGCACCAACCCCAGTCTCTTCAGATGCAGATGGTAATATTTCCCTTAATGGGTTTGGATTTAATGGAAATGAAAAGGAGATGGGGCTTGCTTCTGAAACTAGTCATGTTGAAGTCCTGAGGGAAGGGACAGAGAATCCCAGTATGGCCACACTTTGTCAAAGACTCATAGCAGCTTTAATTCCTGAGGCAGAAAATGTAGATGTCTGGATTAATGGAAACGAAGACCTTAAATTTGATGCCTATGGATCTGGATTTGAGCTGGATGAAGAGTTGGAACCAGAGAGTATTCGTTACCCGCCACTAGTTGACTTTCCGCAAACTGGGCATACTGCTAGCAATGGTTACAGAATGAGTAGCAAACCTGAATATGAAGACCAAGAAAGTAATATATCAGGAGTCTTAAATGCAGGAGTTAACTCAAATTTCAGTCATTGCCGAGATGATGGCTATTGTGACCCAGGACTGAGGCCTGGCATTGCCTGTACGGAAGTTCAGTATGATAGTATGGACATAAATGAAAAACTTCTCCTGGAGTTTCAAAGCATTGGAATTTTTCCTGAAACTGTGGTATGTGCACTTCTATAAGATCTGTAATGCTGATTCCGTATTTTGATTTTTGATTTTGTTTTTTCCAAATGCATTGCTTAATCTGTATTATGGGCATGTTATATATGTACTTTTGTCTAGCTGGTTGGTGTGCAGTTTTCTGTTAGCAATGCATGCCGTAGGTTAGGTTATTGAATCATGCATCAAGTAATTAGCTCATCATTAAAGTTTCTTCATCATTTTCTATGGCATTCGAAAGAGGCTCACACTCTTTCATAGGAGAGGCTTGGATGCATTACATTATTCAATTATGAATTGGTCTTAACTCATAAGTTATCTTGGTATGTATTTTTTATAATTCCAATTTTCTTCTGTGTTCAGCCTGACATGACACAGGCAGGAGTTGGAAGAATCAATGAGGAAATCAGCAAATTGGAGGAGAAGTACCATATGCAGGTATTCTAGAAACATTTATGTGGAGAGGTCTCTTGAATTTCCCCTTTTTGTTGTATATATATAGGGGCACTATCTACTGTAAACCCTTCTTAAAATGTAAATTGTAAACTCATATGGCCCATTAGATCAAGTGGATCCAACAGGCCATGCTTTTTAGGGGGGTGGGGAGTTTAATAATAAAAAATAAATTTGAAGTTCTACTTATTTACAATTCATGCCATTAATGATTTTTTTCTTTCTAAATCTAGACTATCTATTATACTAGATCTAATGGCCCATAATGATTTACAATTTACATTTTAAACTTGAGTTTACAATGCACTATATGCCTATATATATGTAAATTGCCTCCCCGTTGTCCAACAGTAGCATGTGCATTCTTGTCACAACTTACTAGAACACATAAATCTACCTATATGAGTTCCAGTATGTATTTCTAGGAACTGTGGATAATTGTATATCCTTCCCAAAAGGTTATCTGGTCATCTCATGGTTTAGTTTGGTTGTATTATAGATTTTGAAGAAGAAAGGTTACCTTGATAGACTTTTGAAGTCTGCCTTAGAGAAAAAGGAACTCCAAGAAAGGTAGCAATTTCTTGTAGTACAGTTAAATTTGCCCAATATCACTATTGTTTTTATTGTATGGATACCGAACTTTCTTAGGCAATGCTTCTAACATGTTTGTGTGTGTATTGTACAGGGAGCTCCAACACTATGCCCTTGACAAACTTGTTGGAATGGCATACGAAAAGTATATGGTAATATTCTCATTAAACCTACCTTGTTTCTCCTTGTATCTTTAGTGTTTCAGAGCATTCCAAAATTTGTTTTTGTTTTAATGATTTTGCTTTTTCTAGGATTGGATTTTTTCTTCTATCTGAATCACACAATCTAGCACTCTCAGATTTGAAAAAAAAAATCTGGAATTTCATGTAGTAGTGAAGTTACACAACAAAATCGTTCCTTTTGTGTATCTGTTAGATAACAATGTGTGTAAAATCACATGTATGAGTAAAGTTGGCAGTAACGTTTTTTATTTCACATATTTATCCATTAGAATTTTATGCTGATATATATCAGATTCTATGTAATCCATTTATAATGAAAATGACGTTCTACTTCATCTCCTCTCTCTCTCTAGTGGACAAGATTTGATTACAAAAGAAATATATGACTTGCTATTGTTTAAGATCTGATATATTTTAATATCTTATGCTGCTCCAACTAATGGTCTTTGTTTAACAGTCTTGTTGGGGCCCAAGTGCCACTGGCAACAAGAGCTCCAGTAACAAAATGACCAAGCTAGCTGCCTTGCCATTTGTTAAGCGGACATTAGAACGGTGTCATACGTTTGAAGAGACAGGCAGGAGCTGCTTCAGTGATCCCTTATTTAGAGACATGTTTGTTTCTGGATCTTCTGTTTGCAATGGTGCACAGTCGGTGGATACTACTGCAGATGATGAATCTGCCAAACCACATGACGGCACAGTTACAAGATCATTGGAATCTCGAGTTCCAGGTAAATTTATTTAATGTGTCATGATAAATAACATATCAAGTATTGTATGAATCGATAGCCTAAATTGCAAGGTTCTAAAACTCGGGATCGGTCAAAACTCAGGTAAGGTGACAAATAAGGATTTTTTGACTAATCGGCAAAACTTGTTTTGTATTAAACATATATATTTGTATATAATACATATATTGAAGACGAAAATAACAACAGTTTAGTAAAATAAGCTGGTTCCAAACAACTTAATGAGTTAAAACAAAAGAACAAACCATATTTCAGATGAAAATAACATAGGAAACAAGTTCAAACAACAATAAGCATAAATAACAAGTTTTTTTTAATTAAAAAAGTTGCAGTTGACCGAGTTTTTGACCGATTTCCGCTTATCAAACTCGGTGGTTCTCCCCGAGCTTTGCTAAGTTTTAGAACTCTGCTAAGTTGTGATGGATTTTGTGGCATACTGGGTTGTGTTCTATCACTTTATATGACTGTCACTTTATTATTATATTGGCACATCTGAATTTTGGTCTCTGCTGCAGCTTCCATGAGTTCACAGCAAAGCCCTTCATCAACTTCACGCTTGGGCCAGAACATGGATAATCCTGATGTTAGTTCTTCTGATTTGGTTCTTCCTGTAAACCAAACCTCCGAGCATACGGTCAAACAAGATACATGGTCAAATAGGGGGAAGAGGAGGGAATTATTGCTGGATGATGTTGTTGGTGTTCCGGTTTCTGGTTCTTTAGGCATGGGAAGTTCTCTATCAAGCAATACAAAAGGAAAGAGGAGTGAAAGGGATAGAGAGGGTAAAGGACACGGAAGAGTAATATTATCTAGAAATGGAACTAATAAAGTAGGTCGGCCCGCCCTATCCAATGCTAAAGGGGAAAGGAAACCCAAAACAAAGCCGAAGCAGAAAACTACCCAGATATCAGTTTCCGTCAATGGCTCAATTGGCAAGGTATCAGAGCAATCCAAACCAGCAGTGCCTAGCAATGCCAAGGAAAAAGGTCAGTTTGGCTTGGATGAAATGGACGACCCTTTAGATTTATCCCACCTACAGTTACCGGGAATGGATGTTCTAGGTGGCGATGATCTTGATGGTCAAGGGCAGGATCTGGGTTCTTGGTTGAACATAGATGATGATGGGTTACTCGATAATGACTTCATGGGGCTCGAAATTCCAATGGATGATCTTTCAGACTTGAATATGATGGTTTGAGGTTTCTTTCTCTGTATAGTCTCGTTCCTTATACAATTCACAGATGAAAATGATCACGGTTGTGAAGAAATGGCTATATAGATTCTTTTGTAGACTCTGCACTAGTTGATTCACAGGTGAACCTCTCAGATGTTCTCGATTTTGCTCCCGTATTAAGTTGGTGACTGTAAAAATCTTTTTGTTCCATGCAAAAGTACGTATAATAGTGATTATATCTTAACAAACTGTATCCAGGCTGTAGTTTTTACAAAGCAGAGAATGTCTCTTGTATATATATACATTATATTTCTAATACAATAACCTTTTGATTTAGTGCAATAATATCGACTTGCTGTGTATTATTATTTTGGAATTGTTTTTTTTTCTCTTCTCCAGGTTTCTGATGGTTAGAGCTTTCTCGTACTTCAATTTATCCTCCTATTTTTGAAGTCGTGTGCAGCAGATTCAGCCGTACCAGCGGGATATTTTGCTCTCAGGTATTGACCTTCATACATCATTTTGGTTGCTTATAATTTTATTAGTTTCAAATTCCTTTATTTACTAATTTGATGAGAACTTGAGATGTTTTGATGCTTATTTTTCAGGAATTTGCAACCAGATTCATGTCCCCGTGTCCTCCAAAAAATACTCAAGTAAGTCTTTCTTCCTCAGCCTGAAGCTTTCATTATTACAACTACATGATACATATCTTTCTAATTAAGTGTATTGAACATCTGTGCTACAACACTTAAAGAGGATTAGCCCCGTTTTAAGTGTTGATTATGCACCTTGCTATGAAGCTGTCTCTTGGTTAACATTAATCTTAGATGTGAGCTTCAATCACATTAGTTAGGGTGGATACGGTTTAGGGAAAATAAAAATAAAAAGGGATAATTACAAAAAAGTACTCTGAGGTGTACTCTTTTTGCAATTATAGCCCTCTTTGATAATTGCAAAAAAGTGCCATGTATACGTCACTGTACTTTCTTGCACTTATCCCAAATAAAAATTGCCTATAAAAAATCGTTTTAGATTTTGAAGCCATGCTTAGCTCGTGTTTAAGACGGGCTTGTAAGCATTGGATGTCTGTTTAATTCTCTAATTCGAACCAACTCTTTGTTTGTTTCATTTTTTCTCACCCTTCAAGGTGTGTCTATAGGAGGTCCTGTGGCATTGCGTCTTGAACATGTTTTTTAGTTACATTTCTTTGGATAATCTGTAAGATCAAAAGTATTTGCCGAATGAATCTTCTTATTTTCTCCTCCCGCAGTTTTAGCTTTTATCTTTGCTGTTTATGCTCATTGTGCACTTAAAGTAGTGGCTAAATTGAGGTTCATATAGGCTCTCTTTTCACTGGTTCCTGCCATTTTCAGCTAATTATTTCTTGATGTGATCATCATATAAGTGCTTGGGAAGTTTTCAAACAATTGCAGAGAATCTGCATTTCCCGAGGTGATCTTCGAACTCCGAACTTCGGTTCTTGCTCATGTTGGTAAGACAGTGGACCAGCTAAGTATTGTTTGAGACATCAGTTTTGTTTGTATCCTATGATCCTACAAAACTGACCAGGATTGTTTTACTGTGAACTTACACTTCAGTACCATGTATTCTGAATTTTAACCGATTCATCGCCATGTATTTAAAATCGTATCAGTTCACCCTAAAAAAAGTTTCACGAAGTTCAGAATGTATGAAATGTCTAAAATACACTTGCGATACAAGTAGAGTAAAATTTCAAAAACTAAATTACAAAATCTGGAAAGTATATAAACATGTGGATGGATCTTTATTTTATTTCTATTTCCATCTTTTAATCTGATTTTTTAACTTTTTTGTAGAGGATAATTCTACTATTTTTGATAAATTAAACAAAGAATAAGGTAGTGAAGTGATCCGGTTTTAGCACAGGCCGTGAATTGAAAAAAAAATGTTTATCAGGACGAATCTCAAAGTGCACAACAACAACAAAGTGGAAACTATTTCCTCCATATCTAAGTTTTCAGAACTGTAAGCGAATCGAGCTTTTAACGAAATATTTGAGCTTGTTGTTGAGCGTTTGATTAAAGTTAGATAGACTCGTAATCGGTTCATTAATATTTGATTAAATATTAAAAAATTGAGATGTTTATTGATTAGGTATGTAAGAGCACATCATAGGGGCGTTCTCTATCGCTGATTTCTTAGAATAGAATCAACTCAACTTTTCTCTTCTTCGGACGTTAACGATAGAACCGATGATTTGCATCGTCTAAAATTCAAAAATATTGGTTTGACAGTGAATTTAGGGTTAATTGTTGAAACTTACCCTTATGTATTGGTCATGAACACTATGCTACCCTCCTTTTCAAAATGATTATTGCGCTACCTTATCTATTGGTCACGCGATTACGTTAGGAAAAATAGACGGTAAAATGCCGTTTTTTCCATTCCGTTAGTCATATGACCTCAAGTGTCATATAATGGATGGTAAAATGACGTTTTTCCCCCTTAAGTATTTGACCTCTATATATTTTATAAGGAACAACAACGAGGGTGCAATGATAATGTTCCTTATAAAATGTATAAAAGTCAAATAATGAAGGAAAAAACGTCATTGTACCATCCATTATATGACACTTGAGATCATATGACTAACGGAATGGAAAAAACGGCATTTTACCGTCTATTTTTCCTAACGTAATCGCGTGACCAATAGATAAGGTAGCGCAATAATCATTTTGAAAATGAGGGTAGCATAGTGTTCGTGACCAATACATAAGGGTAAATTTCAACAATTAACCCGTGAATTTATATACAACTGCCTAGTGAAATCATGGTTGGACTACAAAGATACCAACATTTTGGCCGACATGTCAATGCTTTATAGCGCTGGTGACGTTTAGGACTGTACATGTTCAAAGACCGTCAACAGTGGAGGCGAATTAAGAGATCGATTCGGAGTCGAAAAAATAAAAAATTAGGATCGGATTCAGTGGATTCTATAGTGAAGGGTTGGATTCGATGGGTCGAATCTATACGAGTAAGGAAAAGTATCGTTGAGGAAGGAGAGAGAAAAATAAAAAAGAGAGAAGCAGCGAGGGAAGAGAGAGACAAAGAGAAAAATAAAATCAGAAGAGAGAGATTCGACGTTGATAAATCTACAGACTCAAAAGAAAGAGAACCCTCAAAAAAGAGAAAATCCAATAATTCTTTCAAAAGAGACTCAGACACCTCAAAAGTGTGTGTGGTAAGATTTGGGTATATATATAGGTGACTAATTAGGGTTAGTAAATGGACCTTATGTTATCAACTAAGACATTTAGAAATTGGGTTTGTAAGGTCGAGGTTAACGATTTTGGGGGATGGCTTAGGCCCAGATGGATGATCTGGACAGACGATATAGGGCCAGGCTCTCTTGTGCCTTAACGAGGCCCTTTGTCCGGTCAGTTTCGGTCCACCACCGGTTTAATATTTCGTGGACCGAACTCCGACCACCTCGTTGGCGGTTTGACCTTTTTCACACCTGTTTTACGCCGAAAACCTCCAATTACAGTTTTTTTTTATCTCAATAACGGTCGGGTTGATCGATTTCCGACGATGCAGACTTTTTTGCCCACCCCTCAACATATCCTCTTTTTTTTCTCGTAACTTGCGATTAATCTTTCAATCTCCAATATAAAAGGCCGACAAACAATCAAACTGAGATTGAATATTTATTTTCCAGTTCAGCTTAACTATGTACGGTTGACAAATGTAAGGTCGATGTCGATTTATATAACATTATCTTCGTGTATTTTCAGACAGTCTCAGGCGATTCCTCGACCTTTCCGTGTTGAGAGAGACGAGACGAAACTGGAACTATATCTGATTTGTATCGTACACGTGTAAGCTGATTGGGGAACTTAGCCGCAATCGAAGACCTCGTAACCATTGATATTTGGGCCCGTATTGGTGGGCCAGGGTGCTTGAGCCCAACAAAGGGGACAGGTGGATAGACGTAATAAAGGCTTAACCTGCCCTCAATCGATTTTTGATTAGGACCACGCCACGTGGATTTGTGCACCACCACGAGTTTAGATTTAGTTTATGGACCCTTTTGTCCCTAAAAATAATAATCAAAATAGTAGGTGCTAGGAATAGGACTATAACTAAATTATTATTTGAGCTGTTCTCGAGTGCTTCAATGCTCAATATTTAAATCCCTAACCTTATAAAATTTAATTCTAATTTCTAAAAATGGTAAGAGTTTTTCTTTACTTTATAACTTGTCTCTTATAAGAAAGTAAAAGGATAAATAAGGAATCATTTATATTGTTTGAGAATTATGGCTCAGTTTATGGCTTGGTAGTGAGAATTTGAGACAAAACTATATAAACTAAAAAATATTTACATAATTACATATTTGTGTTTATCCTAGTGTTTTAAAAATATTGATCAAGTTTTGTTTAAGCGTTATTTTTTTTATTGGTCGATCTAATTAAATATTGATTAATCTCTGTTTAATCTTTAATTAATCTTTGAAAATCTTACCCGTTTGATTAGTGCCTAACGTTTTTTAGGATCTTGATTCATATATTCTATTAAATAATTATGTTATAATTTTCTATTTGGAGTCTCCAAATTCTAAAGGACACCCAACCATCAAAACTTAAGAGTTCCTTATTTGAGCCTTCGCAACCGAACTCTGGTGTGCATCGTGTTACGTCATTTTTAGTATATAATATTGTTTAAAAAAGTCTAAAATATGTAATATTATTGTTCATTTTGTATGTTCATAAACTTTCTCTCAAAAAGGAAAGAAAGCTGTCAACTTTAAAATATGTTTGTAATCTTAACCTTTTTAAGTCTGATTTTTTTTCTATATTTCACTTATCGATAATATAGTTAGTCTTTGTACCTACTGACTAAATTAGTCATGTTATAATAACAATAAATAAGAAGAAAAAAACAATAATTAAGGGTTACAATATGATGTGTTTTAGAAATTAAAAATTATTACATGATATGTTTTAAAAGTATAATTACATATTAAATATACAATAAAGTTGTTGCAGGCTTACATACTTCAGGGTTTTTCTCCCTCTTATATTTTTTAGCCGCTATCTCCGACGTTCCACCATGGTGTCATTTATATCGTCTTCTTTATTCTCTTTATCGAGCCCTAGACCAGGCAACCCTAGGGCCATTCTCTCACAGCCCCGGTGCCCGAACACGGGGCTGATTCTCCTCTGCACAAGGATAGGCCAACCTCCCTTGGCCCTGCATGCGCGATACATCGCCACTCTGTCCCGAGACTCCATCCCACCCAGCTTCACCGGAAAGCATGGGAGCACTTATTCTCCTCGAATCCATATAGAGCTCCTCACCACGGTTGGCACTTGCAACCGGACTACTCAATCGGGGCGGCCTAGACCGAAATCCGTGAGAATCAACTGAGGGCATAGCCTCCCTTCCGTCTGCTGATAATGCTGCAGCCACCACATGTCAGACCAGGCCACTACTATCGGCCACGATCCCCTCGCCTGGATCCCGCGGTCCCTTGGAGGCCATTTTCGATCAGATGGGAGGGGGTCTCTCTCTGGAGGACCGCGAGGACGAGGATGTTGTGGTCATGGTCCCGACATAGTCGGTTCCGGTCATGTCTGATGGACGATACTGGTTGTCTTTGGTGGGCAAAATCGTGGCCGAGGTCTATAGTCGGGCCTACCAGCTGAAAAGGGCCTCGGAGTCCACAGACAACCCACATGCTTCGTATAGGATTGTGGATGAGGAGGAGGTTGAGGACGAATTGGATATGACGCGGGCTACAAAACAACTATGTCAGGCTCTATGAGATTGGTTGGGGATCGAAGGGTAAATGAATGGTGGCCTACCCCTCATGACCCTAGACCAAGTTTGTTGACTTAGGCTTGGAGGAGCGAGTTTGTACCAAGAAGCTCCAATTGTTTTCCTATTTCTGCTTATTTTCGATTATGTATTATTTTAGACACTTATTAGTTTTTTGTTCTGTTTTCATCTATTTATTTTCTCATCACATGTTAGGACGTAGGAATAATTATTATTATCTAAAGATAGAAACTAGACTCTTTCTACGAATTCATGAACATTGGATGTTTTACAAGAGACTCAAACAATATTATGTTCCCAAGACTATAAGTCCTACTTGTATAGTTTGGCTTGCACTAATAATACAATTCTTCGCATTGTCAAAAAAAATAGAATTACATGACAAGTATGTGATCTGTTACCAACAAAACCAAGATTACACACCATGGTGTATTATAACTTAAATTTAGGCCAAAACATAGAGTTAAATTTGTATTATATTTACCTTTCATCAACTTTATTTATAATCTTTCTAAGTTTGGTGTATCAAACCCAAATTTAGTCTAAGTTTGTTCCTAACTTTTATTTATAAATTATAAACTATTATTAATAAAATAATAATTAAAATCCTCTAGTGGGTAGGAGCCTAAACCTAAGCTTCAGCTGCCACAATATCAAAATAATATTATCGTGACGCACAACTTGAAGAGTGAGAGACTTAGATACGAGTGCAATCCAATGTGTTGTTGCTAATTAATTTGATGTTCATATCTTTTTCCCGAATTGGCATGCGTTTTGGATTTGGATTTGGATTTGGATTTGGCATGTTACTCTATCTCTCTCTCTCTCCTTCGTCTCTGAAAAAGAAAGCTTTGAGCTCGAGCCCCTATGACCACAGAACAGTCTCGAGAAATCGCAAGCTTACATCTGTTCCTGCTCACCTAATCATGGAGGAGACACCTGTGCTTCCTTGTCCCCATAACACCCACCTCTCTCTCTCTGACCCACGACCTCAATTTCTTCCGTTACCCTCTATTTTCTCTGCACTTTCTCCGCAGCCAAACAGAGAATCGACGACCCAGAAGGGCTGTTGTTGCTGAGCCTCACGTTTTTGTGGGTTTGTTTTGGATTATATGACAAGACCCGCCGTGAGATCTCTGGTGGTGATGTTGAATGTTTCTGGTTTCGGGGAGTCCAATATGGTCCAGGATCATGGCGGGTTCCCGGCGGCGGCGGCGGCGCCGCGGCCGGTGAAGGTGAAGATGGAGGTGCTGGACGCGGAGGCGGCGCTTCCGCCGCCGGAGAAGATGGTGCAGCTGGCGAGGATGGGGAGCCAGAGCCTCTCGGATCTGAATAATTGTTCTCCTCTTTGGGGGGTCACCTCCATCTGCGGGAGGAGGCCGGAGATGGAGGACGCTTTCGCCGTCGTGCCGCAGTTCCTCCGGTTGCCGAACCCTTCTTCTCCGATGACGCTCAATCTCGGCCACGACCACAGCGTCGACCGGAACCTCTGCCACCTCACTTCCCATTTCTTCGGAGTCTACGACGGCCATGGCGGCTGTCAGGTACAAATCCCATACCGCGATTTGAATTGGGTTTTGGTCTAATTGAATTGGGTTTTGCTCTAATTGAATTGGGTTTTGGTCTAATTTGAATTGGGTTTTGGTCTAATTGAATTGGGTTTTGCTCTGATTTTGATTTTGATTTGAACAGGTTGCGAATTATTGCCGGGATCGGATCCATCTGGCTCTGGCGGAGGAGATGAAGATGATGGGTGACGAGGGTTTGGGGCTGTACGGGAGAGGGATTGGGAACAATTGGAAGGACTTGTCGAATTGTTTCCTCAAGGTCGATGCTGAGATCGGGCTTGGCCGTAACGGTAGTAGCTCCGGGAGTGGAGCTAGCAGCTGCAGTGAAGATCAGGAAATGGGTTCGTGCGATGATCAGGACCAGGAAGCGATTGCTCCGGCCACCGTCGGATCTACGGCCGTCGTCGCCGTCGTGTCTCCGACCCACATCATAGTCGCCAATTGCGGCGATTCCAGGGCCGTCCTCTGCCGCGGTCGATCTTCCATGCCCTTGTCCGTGGATCACAAAGTAAGCTCAAACTAATCATTTTGTGTTGGATATATATATATATGTCTTGAATCTGTCTCAACCTATTCGTTGATAAGATATGTTTGTGTCTTGAATCTGTCTGTATTAGTTAATCGTCTTGAATCTGTTTGAATCTATTCGTTGATCGGATATGTCTTGTATATGTCTTGAATCTGTCTGCACCTATTCGTTGATCGGATATGTCTTGAATCTGTCTGCGCGTATTCATTGATCGGGTGTCTTGAATCTGTCTGAACCTATTCGTGTGTCTTGGATCAGTCTGAACTTATTCGTTAATCGAGTTAATCGAGCCTATTCGTGTGTCTTGAATCTGTCTGAACCTATCTGTTAATCGAGGAGCTCTCAGGCTCTGCCTGTTGATGTAGCCAACGTACTGTTGATGAACTGTTTATATCGCTATGTTCTTGAGATTAGTTGGAAATTTTGTTTTTATTATATGGATAGTAATTTTCTTTCAGCCGGACAGAGAAGACGAGAACGAGAGGATAGAAGCCGCAGGAGGGACCGTCATGCACTGGAACGGCTCTCGGGTCTTCGGCGTTCTCGCCATGTCAAGATCCATCGGTATTTATGAAACCATATATATGTTAAACATTTGTTAAGCCTAAGAAACAATCAGTGAGTCTCATCAGCTTAAGCTTTCAGTTGAGTTGATCCTCAGCAGTCGTCAATGGATTAAACGTTCTTGTTGTGCTCCTATCAGGCGACAGGTACATGAAACCCTGGGTGATCCCGGACCCCGAAGTGATGTTCGTCACCCGGGCCAAAGAAGACGAGTGCCTGATCCTAGCGAGCGACGGCCTCTGGGACGTGATGACCAACGACGAGGCCTGCGAGATGGCGAGGAAGCGGATCCTGGTCTGGCACAAACGGAATGGGTGCAACGGGGCTGCCGCGAGGAACGGGGGAGGAGGGATCGACCTGGCGGCGCAGGCTGCGGCGGAGTACCTCTCGAGGCTCGCCCTGCAGAAGGGAAGCAAGGACAATATCACCATCATCGTTGTGGACTTGAAAGCTCAGAGAAAGTTTCGGAGCAATGCTTGAAACATATATATACATACATAATAGGATAATGTATGCCTCTGGTTTAACAGAAGACTGAGATTAGGAAGATGCACATTTTTGGCCTAGCTGAGTTTGTGTAAAATTCGAGTGAAGAACATCGAGAGATAAGGCGAAAAAAATGTCACTCTCGATCGCGATCCCCAACCTAGTTTTGATCTTCCTTGTACATATTTTCACCAAGGTTTTGGTTATCCTCAGTGTTTTTAAGGTTTTTGTTAATTGTAATGTAATGTAACTTGACTTGGGGTTGTGAAGCTCCCTGGTAAAAGTGCTGTTTGTTTCATCTTTGAAAGGACCTGAATGAAAATAGAAGGTTTGAAGATGTGTGATTTTTTTTATATGGCTCTATGAATCAAAATCTACGCAGTATGGGAATGGGAACATAATGTACGGGTTCGAGGATTAAGGGAATACCCGACGGGGTCGGGACACAATCGGGGCGGCAGCGGGGACGGCGCGGGTTTGAGGAACGGGGATTGTGAGTGGAACAGGGCCGGGGATCATGATCTTGCCCCGAACCCGCCCCGTTGCCATCCCTATTAATGTCCAATCACATCACATATCTATTGCTTTGACATGGACGAGGTCTCCTATGGCCGCAGATGTGACCGATCCGATTATGATTTGTCCGTAGAGTTATGGATTGGATACATGTCGAAAATGACTAGATTTGTACATTTTCGGGATGAAACTTCCTAAAAACTATGTTATTTCAGACTTCATTCAATTTTAAATTAAAAACATTCCAAATCTAATCTACAATATTTTAAGAGTATATTTTTGAAAATGTAATATCGATTATATCTGTATCCAATTCAGTTTATTTTGTCATCTTATTGATTAGAATTCCAAAAAAATATTTATTTTTTTTATCAGAGAGAAATAAATATGTTGATTAAGCAAACGAAAAAAAATACAAAACCTAAAATCTCGAAAAGGAGATGTGTCAAACAAAAACTACAAGAGCGCCAGAAAAATAATATCACCCTCAAGTGACCCCGTTGTTATAATAAGGACTCATCACCGTTTCAATCTTCTTGATACCCTTATAAGATGAGCTTCTGCAGTGGACGCCTAAGCGTTCCGCAAACTCGCCACAAAGTGTGTAATACTCTCCCATAAGTGTCAATCAATCATAAACAAGGAAAACCCACAATAAACATCTGGTTTAAGAAGAGTACCACCAAAGTCGATTTGGAGTGGTGGAGGGAACGATGTGAGAGTGGGACAAGCCTTCATCAAGACCACCATATAGATCCGTAACAGAGGTCATGTCTGATTCGCCGGCAACCAAGACCATATCAGCGCACTTGTTTGACTTGCTTTCGTAGAGCCCAAAAACCCCCCAAGTAGCAGTCGGAGCGACATGACGAGTGGTAACCTTCATACAGGGACGAGTACCCAATAATACAAGGAGCCGAGGGGTGTCAGGACTCAGGGCTCATTCTATAAATATGACATGTAAGGCTACTCCAACTAGGTTTACGAGTGAGATGGAAACAAAGAGCTTGGGTGGATTGCTACAAGCGTGTCGGGCTTCTCATCAATCTCCCAATTGAGTCTCTATTCCAACACGCAATAGGAAGACCGATGATGTCAACCTAGAGAAACCGAGCCTCAAAAAGTATTGGTTTCACATTGTTTGAAAAAAAGAGTAAAACCATAGGCACAACGCTCGTCGATCGTCTGCGAAAAGGGTTGTCCAAACTTATTGGTCTTTACTAGACACAAGAAAAGTCTGTACATCTAAGAGCATCTCCAATGGTTTGACATGACTAGTGTCAACGAGCCCTGTTAAGAGGTGTTTTTTGGCTTCCTGACATGATTTCTCCAATGGTCTGACATGACTAGTGTCCGGAACCATGGTTTGTAGTTGTTTTCAAGCACAATAGCATTTCTCTCTCCTCTAAATTACCCCTACCACGGCGTAGGGTCATTGCAGGATTCCGCAACGACACCTTGACACGCCGCCCCTGACATAACCTCTTGACACGACCAGCCGTGTCAGCTAGTCGTGCCAGCGCCTGCAACGACCCGCTGACACGACCCACTAGAGGTGCTCTAAATCAAGAAGATCCACACCCAAAATCCCAGTTAACTGGAGTCATGGGCTAAAGGAACGAACTGAGCTTGAGGTGTTAGCATTAACAACCAATCTGAATATCGATATCGTTGGTCCTATTTTTTCTTGATCTCGCATCAATCGCGGAGAGATCTCAGGATATTTGGAACCCTGCTCCCTCCTTATATATTATCTCACTTTAATCTCCTTTCAAATTATTCGTTCCCATACGGTTGTGTAGTACATGAAATGAGCAGATCGAACCCTATCCATCCGTTAACCCGCACTCATTAAATCACCAAATAGAAAAAGAATGCTATCATTCACATTAAGTATATAACATGTAATCTTTTTCTTTTTTACAATTATCGCTTTATTTGCTCATGAGCAAAAGCAGGGGAAGAGACATAAGCAGCAATCACCATTGACAGACCAAAGTGTGTGTATGATCCTACATCGAAAGTAGTTTTGCAGTATGTATATCCTAATCTTAAACACGCCCCTCGTTAATCTTAGGTTGTTGCATTTTCAAGATTCAGGATCGATCAAAGCATTGGACATACCGGAGACAGAGAGATCAGAAAGTTGCAAGTGGAGATCCATTGTTGGCGAAGTAAGATGCAAGATCAACCTCCAAGTCTTCATACATGGTGATGAATGGATGTACCTGGATTACAGAATAACAGTGAACTAATCGGATATTGCCTCTTGTGTGATCTCTTCTGTTTAGGGAAAATTGCAAAAAAGTACCCTGAGGTATTCGCTTTTTGCAACTTGTAGCCCTCTACTTTGATAATTGCATAAAAGAATCCAGAATTCGTCTTTTTGCTGCACTTTGTATAAGTTTGTTTCAAAATAACGGTTTAACCCTTGGTAATTTAATTTTTTAAAATAACAGTTAAAAAACAAAAAATCCAAATTTTCGTATCCTTAAATCCCTTGCTCTTTGTACGGTACACAAAAGGAAGAAAATTAAGGGATATGAAATTTGATTTTTTTTGTTTTTTTATTGTTATTTTTAAAATCTGAATTGTAAGGGTGAAATCGTCATTTTCATACAAATTGCAACAAAAGGAGTAGGTCGGGATACGTTTTTGTAATTATCAAAAAAGAGGACTACGAGTTGCAAAAATGAATACATCGGGGTACTTTTTTGCAATGAACCCTTCTATTTACACTGTAAATGAGCTAGCTAAACTCAAGGAGATTTGTCATATACCATGAGTTCTTCTGCTGAGAATCTGTCCTTTACATCTTTCTGCACACTGAAATCAACAAAACGTACCACTAGTATCAACATACCACAGAACCAATGCAATGCACCTCGCAAAGGTTTATGCCAAAAGGTCTAAGCAAGCAAAAATGTAATGCTGATGGTGTACAATAATCAAGTTACAAGTTAAAATGCAAGTCGTAGTTCATCACTGTTTTAAGGGGTAACTGCAAAAGCCGACCGTGTGGTTTGCACTTTTTGCAAGTTGGTATTGACGTATAAAAACAGTTGTGATTTGATGCAGTGAACCATATATATTTTACACGTCAGTAACACCATTAAAAATCAAATGAAAAGTCGAAAATACCACTTAAAATAACAAAATATAATACTTCAAATATATATGTGTGTGTGTGTGTGTGTTTTATAATTCAAGAATAATTTTGTATATTTTAGAGTACAAGTTGAGATTTTCTTTGTACATTTTTTCATTCAAGGGTAAAATCGGAGTTTCAAGAAAAACTGAGGAAGTCACGTGCATGCCACATGACAAGATTCACCCTTTTCCATGAAACATAACTGTCGGTGAAAAGGAAATATTGTTCACAGAACCAACATACTATTATTTTAAGTATAAAGGGGTGACTCCAAATATGCACCTCGGACGACCTTTTATTAAGGGAAACAAGTTGTCTCACCTCTTTCTTTTTTTTCAAAAATGCACCCAACTTCACCTTTTATTAGCATAAACACCTATTTTCTCGTAATAGTACAGACACCATCTTTTATTTTAGCAAAAACTGTCACCTCTACTTTCAGAGGGTGTTTTTGCAAAAGGTGAGTTAATTTTCAACATTAAATGAAAGGTGACAGTTAGTTTTTACTAAAAACAGACGGTGTCAGTACTATTTAACGGAAGTCGCTATTTTCTGTTGAAAAAATGTGACTGTTAGGTACGTTTTTTAAAGGAAAAAAAGATGAAACAGTACGTTTCTGTTAAAAAAAGTAATTTGAGGGGGGTGCGTATTGGGATTACGATCAGTTTTTGCAATTATCCCCTGTTTCAATCAGTTCAAGAAAAGACCGAAGATTCATGAACACCCATTTAGCGAAATCAATGTTTAACTAGGAAACATATTTAGTAAGATGAAAACATGAAAACCCGAATCAGTGACTGAAACGTTGAAGGTTGAGCTTTTTACCATGCAGATATAAATGAACAGAACTCTGAAGAAAACTGGTCAGAAGGTGCACAAGGTGCTGGTTGATCAACAATGGCGTCCATGAGCTCAAAATAGCTCCATCCTTGCCCTTCTTCTGATGGGGAATATGGAAATTGACCCGTTGCACACTCGAGCAACACTAACCCCAAGCTCCATATGTCACTTTTGTAGCTATAAGCATATCCTTTAATTCTCTCAGGCTACAAAATAGAATTGTACATTAACACAGCTTGCAACTTCAATATACGGGACAAGGTCCATTTAGGGATATAATTGCAAAAAAAAATGTTTTTGAAGTATTCACTTTTTCTTAAATCATGGCCTTTGTCTTTGATAATGGCAAAAAAAATGCCTTGAACTTGTATTTTTGTTGTGCACTTTGTATTGGTTTGTTTTGAAATGACGATCTCACCCTTGAAAATTTTAAAATAAAAGGTAACAAAATAAAACAAAAATCCAGAATTTTCACCTCCTTAAATTCGATTATGATAGTAAAACAAAATTAAGGGAGATCGCAAATTTTGGAACAAAAGTTCAAGGGCAAAATCTTCATTTTGAAACAAATTGATACATAAGCAACAAAAAATACAAGTTCAAGACAATTTTTTTTTTTGCGATTATAGAGGAAGGCAGTGATTTACAAAAAGCTATACAAGACATTGGTTTGTAATCATCACTAAAATTTATCAGCCACGGGAAGAACAATGGTCATGAACAAGAAGAAAATGAAACTTCAAAACCATGTGTATCATCAAATACTCACAGACATATAGTTGTATGTACCAACAAAAGTATTTGCTTGCCCCGACGAGCTCTCTATGATAGCGCTCACACCAAAATCAGTGATCTTGACTTCCCCAATGTGATTCACCAACAAGTTTGAAGGTTTCAAGTCACGGTGGATTATGTGTTTTTCGTGATGAAGATACAACAAACCCTTCAATACCTGCATGTATCAATGGGAAGAAAATCATATTTTTGCAGCATTCAATTTCAAAGTCAACATTTGATAAAATGTGTGATTTTTTAGAGATAACTGCAAAAACTTGCGGTGAACTATAAGCGTTTTGCAAACACCATAGGCGGACTATTATTTTTCGCAAATGATATCCCCCAACTATTTTCCATTGCAAATCCACCTACAGGGTTAATTTTTGCAAAAAGTCGAAAGTAACCATAAAAAAGTGTATACATAAGGATTCCAAGTTGTAAAACGCGTATACAAGATGATTATTAATTGCAAAACACGTATAACGTAAGGGGAAACTGTCATTTCCAAAGAAAAGTTGAAGACACATGACTGTCACATGACTAATTTCCGTTAAAGATAACAGATTTGCAGACGGAAAATAATCAAGGGATGTTTTCTTGCAAAAAATAAATAGTTCACCGACAGTATTTGCAAAAAGCTAACTCACCGCAAGTTTTTTTGCAATTATCCCTATTTTTTAATTATTGTACCTGCTTACAGATGGCGGCCAGATATGGCTCTGGAATTGTTTTAACTCTTTCCAGGAAGTCTGCAAGAGATCCACCATCCATGTACTCTAATATGATTGAAATGGCACCGTTATCATAGAAAGATTGGTAGCACACAACAACATTAGGGCATTGAGCAGATTGGTTGATTTTTAGTTCCTGTGCTATCAGCCTCCGAGCAGACTCTTCGATATTCATTTGAATCACCTGAGAGAAAGAGAAAGAGTTTATATGATAGGAACATCTTGTATAACTATGAGACTTGCAGACAAAATGAAATCCAATGCAATTGGAAATGTTGTTCATTCTGGTTCTTGCACACATAATGAGATCCAATGCAATTGGAAATATCGTGCATTCTGGTTCTTGCTAGTACAGGAACATGAACATCACACAATATACAAGATACGTTGGAGCTTATATGATTGATTCATCATGTTTGAGCCACAGTTCACATAGATATTCAAATCCACATAACTTTAATGGATAATTCCAAAAACTTGCGGAGAACTAGCGTTTTGCAAATACTACCGGCGAACTATTTTTCCGCAAATGACATTCTCCAATTATTTTCCGTCTGCAAGTTCACTAACGGGGTTACTTTGTGTTAGTATTATAAAGTACCCCCTGTAAAAGTGTGTACATAAGGGTTCTAAATTGCAAAATACGTATACATGAGGGTTACAAATTACAAAGCACTTAATGTAAAGGGCAAAACTGTCATTTTCTACACACAAAAAATTGAAGTCAAGTGAGTGTCACATGACTAATTCCCATTAAAGATAACGGCTTTGAAGACAGAACACAGTTGGGGGTGTCTGTTGCAAAAAAAAAAAATAGTTCACCGATAATATTTGCAAGATGCGCATAGTTCACTGCAAGTTTAGTTTTTTGCCATTATCCCTAACTTTAATACAATGTAAAATACTTAATTACTTGTATATACTTCTAGCTAAACATGTGTCAACCATTGGTGATCATAAGCACACAGAAGTGAACACTCTTTCATACTAAATGTGCACAACCGATAAATGATAAATGAGTATATAACATACGTGTGGATAATAATACAGGCAAACAAAGATTTGACGGGTACAATACCTTAAGTGCAAAAAACTGATCAGTCCACTTGTGCTGCACCAATTGCACAGTCCCACCACTCCCCTTCCCAATGACCTCGATAGTGTCTATGTCTGCTAAGCTGATCTGATTATCTGGTGCCCTAATCAGAGATAGCTGAACACATAGCCAAAGTTCAACATAACAATAATTTGAAAGACGACATTGAAATGAATGTGAGCCAGAAACAAACAAAAGGGGTTATCAACAAGAGTATAAACAGAAGGGGTAAGTGCAAAAAAGTATCCTAAGGTATTCAATTTTTTTTTTTTGCAATTTGTAACCCCTTCTTTAATAATTGCAAAAAAAATGCCCTAAACTTGTCTTTTTGTTGCACTTTGTATAGACTTGTTTGAGAATGATGGTTTTACCCTCAGAAATTCAAATTAAAAATATATATAATATAATAACTTAAAATCCAAATTTTCATATTCCTTAAATTTCCTACTCTTTGTACTGTAAATTAAGGGATATGAAAATTTGGATTTCTTTTGTGTTCTACTTATTATATTCTAAGCTTAAATTATAAGGGTAAAAAATCATCATTTTTATGCAAATTGCAACAACAAAAGACAAATTCAGAGTACTTTTTGTAATTACCAAACAAGAGGACTACAAGTTGCAAAAAGAATGAATAGCTCAATGTACATTTTTTGCAATTATCCTTAAACACAAAGATCAAAAGCTGAAATTAGCGATTTCTGTTTTCACTCATTGTGATTCCTCATATAAGAATGCATTGATATTTAAGATCTGTTGTTCTTTCTGATAATCACACACACTCATCTATAACTTTCATCTCTTCATTTTTGAGAGCCAACAAAATTCAGAGCTAACACAGCCAAAATTGAAAAAATCCCCAATCTTCTCATTTCGTTAACACTGAAACTAATCAAACTCAACAAAACACATTCCATCGAAATTAAAATATTGAAAAGGGGTTACTCCATGTCCTAACCCCCGCCTTTCGTATATTCTTAAATCATAACCCAAGCAAACGTTTATTCTCATGTAGTAACGTTGACCCAACCTATTGCATTTTCCATCCACAAAATTAACGGCCGTTTAGTGGGTAACAAAAAAAGTTGATAGGTTGATTTGAGAATAAAATGAAAGGTCTACGTTATGACATCAAGTTTTCACATGTCATTTTAGGAAAGTTTTACCGCACGTGCCAAGCATGTGACGGGTATTTCGCGGAGTTAGTCACACTTAACAGATTTTGATACATTTTGATTTAATTGGTGAAACATGTTACTATGTGGGTTATGATTTGGTAATTGACCATACACATGCAATTGTTCCTATTGAAAACCCACATCCTCCCTTTAGAGTAACACTGAAGCAAATCAAAATCGAAATCAAAATTAACATAAACCCAAATCGTCTTACGGTGTCATTTCCGCTATCGGAGACAATTCGAACACCGTGCCTATTGACCCTCAGATCACCGTGCATAAACGTCCCGCTCTTGCTCCTGCAAATCGAGCCCCAAACACCTCAAAAACCACACACAACGACGAACACGGAAGCAGATAAATAGGAGAAACTCACAGGAACTTGGTGATGGGGGCCTCGTCGGAATGAGGAAGTTTGAGCTTCAGAGTAGGGTTCAAACCGCCTTTCTTCATCATGAAGACGGAGAAGCTCAGTTCAGAATCGTCTCTCACTCAGTGAGTCAGTGACAGTGGAGCCGAGTCGTTAGGAGGCTATGTATGGTTGGCTACTCACTCAGCTCCGTTTACTTTTCTTTTGTTCTTCGACGTTGACTTGACTATTCGATTTGAGCGGGCGGATTTGAAAAAAAGTTTCAATTCGTCTCAATGAATTGTCGGCTACGTACAAAATTATTGAGCGAATTGATATGATAAATTTATTTGAAAGATTAGAATAAAATTATCGTCTTCGAAACGAAAATCGAGACAAGAGAACCCTTGAAACTACAATGCAAAGAGTATGTCAAATATGGTACCTCGTAGCAGACAAACAGGCCCACAATCATGAATAACCCAACAAAAGGACATAAATAAACCAAAGGGCTGAGATAAGTCTCGACCATAATCACATTAACAATACAGTACCCACATTTCGAACTATTAAGCACAATCAGGACCGCACAAGGATCTTATCTTCTAATCTTGAAGTCCAGAATAAAAGTTTTTTGAATCTTAGTTCCCCTCTTTGATCCACCGGCGCCAGCAGTGGCCTTGGTGGCTTCGACCACCATTGTCATCGCTGGTTCTTCCGCCTCCCCTCTTTTTATTCTTCTTCTTTTTCCCAATGTTTATGTTTTGTTCGTCGTGTTCTCGTTCGACTGTTTCTTCTGTCTATAGAGTTGATCGGAGGCTCGTCCGATTGTTTTAAGTGTTGACATACGGAAAATTGTTTCAGCTTGTTGGCTTGTTTGGATGATCTTGTTAAGATGTGGTTTTAGGTGGTTGTGAGTTCCAATGACTTCGCGGTTTTGGCTAATGTTTTTGTCGATTGCGGTGTTGACCGTCGATTTGACGGACATCGCCCCTCCTTGTTGTTGTGAGGGATGTGAGGCCCCGTTGATTCATGGACTCTCTTTTGACATTGACGGGGTTGGGCATGTTTGATTTGGCATTTTTTGTTTGGTTCGAGTTGTTCGGTGTTGTTCTTGAGCTTCATTGTAGTGAAATTAGCTTTTTAGACTTTTATTGTTTTCTTGTTTGGCTTCATGGTTGCTAAATTCGGGGTTTCTGACCCTTGTTTTTCTTTTGTTTCGTTTGGTTTGTTGGACTTAAGGTTAATTTTTCCCTTGGGTGTGGTTCATTAGTTTTCTTCATAGTTGTAATATCTCGATTTTTAGACTTATTGTTGAGGTTCCCTTATCATAATACTTTAATTAGGTATTGAAAGAGTGTTGGTTACCAGACTCTTTTTCTCTTCTATTGTCTTAAAATGTTTGATACTCAGTAAATTTATCTGTTAATAAAATCAAGTAAATAAAGACAACTCAACATAAAAGCCTGAAAACATATCTAAAAGAAAAGAAAACAAACCCTCAAATAGCATAAGTCATTGCAACTCTTCCGCCACCAGCAACCTAAAATCAAGAACCTACTCGTGAAGCAAAAGATCGCTAAACCTCAAACCAGTAGAACCTTTAATAAAGGCTAACATTGAAACACCATAACGACTTGTTATCACGATTCGACGAAATTTTAATTACCAATATAAATGTTATTCGTTCTAAACAATGATAATTTGTCACGCGTTCACTTTGTACAAAAAAAATATAAAATACAAATACATTAATCGAATATGTTACTTGTAAACATGGTTGTAAAAGTCCCCGCCTAGTCCGCCTAGGCCCCAAAATCTATAAGAACGCCCAACTCGCTGCCTCGCCTAGGCCCAAAAATCTGAAAACCCTCCGATTAGTCAAAAATTTGGGACTCTGGTTTGCGAAATCGGACATTTGAAAAAGAGATGAAAAGGTGAGAGGGGCGATATGTTTGTAATGGTCTTGAATTTCTTGATAAAAAAGAATTTGACACGTGTCCCTCTTTGGGGGTTCATCATTATAATTTATATTTTTATTAAAATAAAGAGTAGAATCAAAATGAGAGCATTATTTGTTTTAGTATTTTGTAATTTTCCGCCTAGGCCCCGACTAGCGCCTAGGGGTCTTCACCGCCCGACTAGCGCCTAGCGCCATTTACAACCTTGCTTGTAAAACAAAAACAATTCGAACGACTATTGAAATCAATTTTGGGATACTAACTTCTCCTAAATATGTTTTAAATTTATTTTATTAGAATAAGTAATTTCGTTCCAATGTTTTAAATGATTTTTTTTTTTTTTTCGGTTATTTATTTATTTATTTCTATAATCCCCCCAACTTGACTGACTAACAAAACGAGACAGTTTCAATTAATAGCCGCCAATATGGATGGAGGGAACAAACTGAGTCGGTGGCAGATATGATTTAGAAACTCGAATTTGGGCTCGATTCGTCTCAATCGGATCCCTACATTTGGGCTATGGCCCTTTAATAGTAATACAACCATTTACGCTTTTGGGCTCACTTTCCTAGACCCAGCCCAGTTATGAGGAGTAAAACAAAAATTAAAATCGCCGTTGCCGGGGATCGAACCCGGGTCACCCGCGTGACAGGCGGGAATACTTACCACTATACTACAACGAATCTTGTCTTTCGGTCCTCGTTGTTTATATAAAAATAATTAAATAATCAGTCTAAAAAGCTGTTTTTGTACCTTCATTCCTTATTCTTGGTGGTATTATTTGCTATTTTACATTAAATTAATAAATAAATATGAATAATTGAAGAAAAAATTACGCTGAATAATATAATTTATCAAAATTAATAAAATGAAAACCAAATACAAGGCATGTGTTATTTAACACTGTAAAACATATCACAAAACCGAAAATAAAATAATATGATCCAAAATGTATACATTGAATGTAAGGTGAAACATATTTATCTTATTTTGATCATAATTCATACTTAGAGACGTTTAGTAAGGTTGAGTTCGAGATATTTTACTACCTGAAATATATATACCTTGTATATTATTGTTCGGGATAATTTCATGAACATTTACTTTTTACCTCTATTTCTCAAATACATGATGTACACGAGTTTGCATAATTTATCATCGAAACACTCATATCTGAGTCATTTTGTTTATAACAGAAAACTACTCATAATTAAAAAAAAAAAGGTAACAATATGTTATCGAAAAACCACCACTTTTTCAATATAATTGCAAGTGAATTTAAAGGATATAAAAAAATGACATCATATTATTAATTATCTTTTATGTTTAAGGGGTATTTTCTACAACGGAATATCGAAATGAGTACGTAAACAATGTTTTCCCTTGTTACTAAAGATGAGGTCTTGAGTTCGATTTAGTCTGGACAAATAACTGTATTTATCATATGTTTATTTTGTTCACGTACTCATATTGTTGTCGAGTGTGTTACGTTTTACAAAACACGTTTAATGAGCTTATAGCTTATTATCTTGTGTGTTTACTATCAACTATTTGCATATACATTTTTACATTGATGTATAATACATTCCACAATTATCCTTTTGCCAAAAATGGGTAAACTACAAATTCATACTCTGAAGTTGTCACGTTTAACCAATGATTATCCTGAAGTTTAAAGTTAACTGATGCATACCCTGAAGTTACGAGTTGTAACTCAAAACCCCTATGTCAGCTAAAATGACGAAAATACTCTTGATTACACTTCAATAATTATGTTAGAAAATTTATTTAAAAATTACTTTTGTTATACATATATTTACTTATTAAATGACTTCATTTTTATTTAAAAAATCACTTCATTTATATTTTTAAAAAATTATTTAAAAGGTCACTGAGGGTATTTTCGTCATTTTAGCTAACAGAATGGGTTTTTAGTTACAAGTCGTAACTTCAGGGTATGCATCAGTTAACTTTAAACTTCAGGATAATCATCGGTTAAACGTGCCAACTTCAAAGTATGCATTTGTAGTTTACCCGTCAAAAAAAAATATATATTCAATGAGACACAAGGAAAATAAAAGGGCTTTAAGGACTTTTCACAACTTGCTACTCCTCCAATTATGCTTCTCCCTCCACCAACTACTCATCCTATCATATTAATTCAACCAAACACACCCAACAATAAATTCCAAAATTATATACACTTTAATATCAATGATAATGACATCAATCAAGCATCTTTTTTCCTCTTCCATTTTTTTCTTCAATGATAAGGAAGATGACAACAGAAGGGCTTTCCGTTGAAGACAACAAAAATAGTCAATTTTGCTCAGCAATTTCTTTCAGTCGCTTACAACGTAGAAGAAGAGACTTGCTTGCCCTGTGAAACACTCAAAAACAAATACACAGTACATATATAGGGTCCCTTTCCCTTAAATTTCTTCTTTCCTTTCTTCTCCAATTCTGATCTGAAAAGGTAGAATCAGCCTGAAGCTCCTCCATAACTAGAAGTAAGACTCAATTTCTGTGTTAATTTTGATAGTTGAGCACTTCGGTATTGTTTTGGGGCTTAAAGTTTTGTTTTTTTTCTTCTGGGTTTGTTGGGTAAATCATGTTGATTCTTGGGTTTCTTTGTTGGGTGCGGTTTTGGAGGAAATAGGGTCGAATTTTTGTTGGGTTTTTGGTGTGATGCTTGATTGAATTTTCTTTTGCCCTTTTGGAGATGGATTTGATTGTTGCATTGAACTGGGGTTAGCAATTATGTAGCTTCAGTAGCACACACGTGAACTTTATCATGTTGAAATTTGTGAGTTGTATGTATCAGTAGTACTAATTGCTTGGTAGATAGATTCTATGGTGAAATGGGTATTTTAGAGCATCTCCAATTGGAGTAGCCTAACTAATTGGGATTTGTTAGGAGAGAAACTGAAAAAACCGAGCTAATTGAAACAGTCTCATATCCATACATGAGTGACCGGGCGGAAGTAATTGTTCGGCTTTTGCCTATGGCTGGGCGAATTGGCTAGCCGATGAGGAGAGATCCTTCTCCTTCGGATTCGTACGGCCTTAGAACTGGAGTTTGGCTCCTGGTCGTTCTAAGTAAGCCTTGGAAAGATGAATGTTGGATGCGAACGATTGTGTAAACTAGTTTATTACGGACTAATAAAAGAGTTTACAAAGGATACATGGTGTGTCCATGAACCTCGTGGTTTGATGATGGATGAATTGGTTGATCAGTTGGGTCGTCCTCTTGACTTAGGGCATTCAGCTTGGCCTTTTTGGGGCATTCGCTATTCCAGTGCATTTCATTGCAGATGTAGCATGAGGATGGAAGTGTATTGGGGCCTTTCGGCCTTGGATTTTTCTCGGTCCTGGTCCATTCACTTCTGTTTTTGTGGTTGGTTTTGGCGTCCTCTCCATAGTCAGTTAGATGTTCTGCCATGGTGAGGGCGGTGTTGATGTCCACAATGTCCCGCCGTGCGAGCTCAGCTTGGGCCCAAGGTTTGAGTCCTTGAAGGAAGTTGAAGAGCATGTCGGGGCCACTCATGTCTGTAAGAGGGATCATGAGGGTGTTGAATTCATTAATTAATTCGCATGACCAATTCGTCGACCAGCGTTGGAGATGCTCCTAGTGTATATATACTCACATATATGCCTTTTGGTGGGGTATGAACAATGCATTTTGGATTGATTTTATTTAAATTTCTAGCCTTTCCCCTTATTGCCTGTGGAATTTGATCTTTATGGGTCTTTGTTCTTAACAATTCTGTGAAAAGAAAGTTGAGTTGTGTTAACCTATCTATGACATTAACCCTGAATAGTTAACATGTCATGTTGACTACAGTTTGGAGTGTTTATAATTTCTTCTTTAAATTTATGTATTACAGGTGTTTTTGTAGTGACAGAAGAACTTTGATTGCTGAACATACTGGTCTGAGCATTGATGGATAAGAGTACTCAACTTTTCTTGATCTTCTATGTTTGATTAAACGGAACTCAGTGCATGAATTAGTTTAAGGGATAATAGCAAAAAAAGTACCCTGAGGTATTCATTATTTTTTGCAATTTGCAGCCCTCTTCTTTGATAATTGTAAGAAAGAACCCTGAATTTGTTGGTTTGTTGCAATTAGTATAAAAATGACGATGTTTCATTGTTACCCTTACAATTTAGATTTAAAAATTAATAAGTAAATGCATAAAATTCAAATTTTCATATCCCCCAACTTTCTTCCTCTTTGTATTGTACAAAGAGTAACAAAATTTAAGGGATGTGAAAATTTGGATTTTTTGTTTTTAAATTGTTATTTTTAAAATTTTAATTTTGAAGGGTAAAGTTGTCATTTTAAAACAAAACAAGTTCATGGCTCTTTTTGGTAATACCAAAGAAGAGGGCTACAAGTTGCAAAAAGTGAATACCTCAAGGTACTTTTTTTTGCAATTATCCCTTGATTTAATTAAATGCATTATGAATAAAAAAATGATTCAAATAAGAACCAGGTTACATACAATGTAGAAGTCATTTTCGTGAAGATTAGTACTTTGTGAAACTAAATCCAACATTCAAAACCCTTTAGTTGTCAGTACTGTGATTACAAGTTCTCAGTCAATTCTTTCTGTAAAGCTTGTCTATGAAGGAACTAATCTCAAAGTTTGATGAAATTTCTAATCGTCTAGATTCATGCCCTGTATTTAAGACTTACGGTTGCATTCTTCGTAACAGTGCTCTTTTTTAAATTTTGTTATCCTTTTTTAACACACACACATATAGATATGAAGGTGTTAATTTAAGGGATAGTTGTAAAACAAAACTGAGGTTTTCGCTTTTTGCAAGTTGTAGCCCTCTTATTTGATAATTGCATTGACGTGCCATGAACTAGCTTTTTGTTGCACTGTGTAAAAAAAATCAAAATGACAATTTCATCCATTAAAAAATAAGAAGTAAAAAACAAAAACAAAAATCAGTATTTTCACCCTTAATTTAAATTTAAATTTGAAGGGTAAAATCACCATTTCAAATATACACAAAGTGCAACGAAAAGGAAAGTTCAGGGCCAAAGATGAGGGGTACAACTTGCAAAGAGTGAATACCTCTGGGTATTTTAACATTTTTTGCAATCATCCCTTAATTTAATTGTAAATTTTATTTTCTCTATAATAATAAGCACAATGGCTATAAAAGCAAAATTTATCGTAAGAACCAGTTATAATTTGAGACTTCTTGGTACCACAGATACAACTAGCGAGGAGAAAGAGGGTTTAAGAAACAGCCTTGGGATGCCAAGACCTGTTTCGGATAAAAATCTTGATCTTTTGAGGCCAACTGCTCGATCTCTTTCAGTATTTAAAGGTTATGATCATAACTGCACTCATGTATTTGCAATGTATTTAAAGGCCAACTTTATTGTTACGACCACAAAGTTACTTGGATACATGAAACTTACTCTGGTAATGGTTGGCCAAGCTGCAGATTCAGGGGACCGTGAAAAGGGCAAATATGCTCTGATTAGGGATTCAGAGAACTTCCAAGGAGGAATTTACGATAAGCCCCTCCCATGCTTTGGCTGTGGTATAGGATGGTTCTCGTGAGTATCTCTTCATTTCCCTTGCCTTTGTCCATCATCCTTACCTCATATTATCATTGATTCATCGTCTCATTATTGTATCTTGGGTCAATTACAAATAACTACCTTTATGAATTGCTCTCACACACATGAACCCATAGTAAAGTTTCCACATATACGTAAATATACCCTTATGACTTTTCATGTGCCACAAACACATGAACCCATAGTAAAGTTCCCACTCTTTTTTTTCCATTGCATTTTCTGATTTTCTCTCATCCTTACGGACCTTACCCATGTTATCATTGATTCATTGACTCATCATTGTATCTTGGGTAAATTACATGTGAATACTTTTATGAATTGCCTACCAAACACATGAATTCATAGTAAAGTTTCCACATACACATAACCACCCTGATGAATTTTCATGTGCCACAAACACAAGAACTCATGGTAAAGTTTCCACTCATGTTTAAGTCACGCGACGATGGTGACACGTGGAAATTCATAAGGGTAGTCTCGTGTATGTTAAAAAATTACTATGAGGTCATAAAGATAGTTATGCGCATTTAACCCTGGTATCTTTTATTCAGTTTTCTTTTAGGATTTGCGTTTCCACCTATGTGGTACTATGCAACATTTTTATATTTTGGAAATTACTACCGTAAAGATCCTAGGGAGCGTGCAGGCCTTGCTGCTTCTGCTGTTTCTGTAAGTGCTATCTCTCTCTCCCTCGCTTACATTGCTCACTGTTGTGTTTGGATCCCTTGTTTCTTATATTGCTCTCTTGCAATTTTATTTCATGTATTCAAAATTTGATGTGTTAATTAACTTTGAATCTTTGATTGTTCTTGCAGGCCATGTCATTTTCTCTTGTGGTGTTGATTGTAGTGTTTTTGTTTATGCGATAGCACTCCATTTCCAAATGTGCTCTAGGAGTTGTAAAGGAAGTTCAATGGGCAAAGCTGAGTACACCACATAAGGATTTAGGAATGTTCAGTGTTTTTTGTGATATTGATGGATTTGAAATTGTATATGATGTAAAAGTGATTTTCCTGACCTTTTACTGCATCCAATTATCACATAATTTCAGTGTTTACAGAAGAAATTCAAGGCCATGTTTTATTAATGAAATAAAGTTGCTTCCATTAGAGTGTGCAATGTTCAGGTTCTTTTTTGAATGCTCAAAACTCCACAGAGAATAGAGATTGGTTCCATCTACCAAATCAAGCCCTTGCAGGTTGCAGCAACAGAAGATGTTTTGAATGAGATGCGTGCCATCAAACCAAACACAAAAATTCATTCTTTCAAGGGATAATTGCAAAAAAAAGTACCTTTAGGTAATCACTTTTTGTTCATTGTAGCCATTAATGACAATCTACCCTTACAATTTAGATTATAAAAAAAATAAGTAACAAACAAAAAATCCAAATTTTCATATCCATTACTCAAGAAGTTTAATATGTGAGAATTTGTTTTTTTGTTCTTTAATCATTACTTATAAAATATAATTTTTCAAGGCTAAAATCATCATTTTGAAACAAGTTTATACACAATCAACAACAAAAAAAGTTCACGTCACTTATTTGCAATTATTAAAGAAAATGACAAGTTGCAAAAAGTGAATACCTCAAGGTACCTTTTTGCAATCATCCCTCATTTCTATACTCTACAAATTATTCACAACCAATTAGCCACTACAAGTCTTTTTCTTCAAAATATTTCCTTAAGTAGTTGAGATCAATCTGAAAGTAATCACTGAAAAGTACAAGGATGGCATGGAAATTTCTCTCCCAAAACTTTTCCACCAGTCAAAACTAAAGGACAAGACAGATACAAATTACTCTCTACCCACAAGGCCACAACGAGCCCAAATAATGAATGGAAAGCCTTCCAAAAGAACATGCTTTCAATCTTTGACGACTAGACGGACATGCTTGTTATCAATGGCAAATCTGGAGCTTGAGTTAATCTGTGATAAAAGAAAATCATGAAGAGCCAAGAGTTGAGGTGTAACAGAATTAGTAAGAACAATTATGAATTACGAACATAGCATATTAATTATATTCACCTTGTGTTCAAGTGTATTGCTGAGTTGAGTCTCATCTAAAGTGGTGCCAGATTCCTCAAGAGACTTCACAACGAGTTTTTTCAGTTTCTTCATCTTCAAAACTCCATCTGGGTTCTACCTCGCATTGTAATCAAATACAAAATGTTAGCAGATGAAAATTTTAAGATTTGGGTGAGCATATATATGATAGGGATGATTGCAAAAAAAGTACCCCAAATTTGTCCTTTAGTTGCAATTTGTATAAAATGACAATTTTACCGTTACAATTTATATTTTTTAAAATAATAAGTAAAAACAAAAAAAATCAAATTTTCATATCCTCTTTGTACCATACACAAAGAATACAAAATATATGGGATACGAAAATTTGGATTTTATTATCTTTCATTATTATTTTAAAATTTCCAAGGGTAAAATTATCATTTTATAGCAAATTGCTACAAAGCACAACAAAAAGACAAGTTCATGGCCCTTCTAAGATTATCAAAGAAGAGGGCTACAAGTAGCAAAAAGTGAACACCTCAGAGTATTTTTTTGCAACTATCCCTATATGATAACTATAAATCAGTGCAGTATATTTCATAATCAGTAAAAAAAGAGAAAATCAGTAAATTGAAATTGAGCAATCAAGTCAAAGGACTACGTACAGATTTCAATGCCGAGGTGATCAATTTCTTCCATTTTATCGTTTTTTCGGCCTCCTTTGCAGAATCAGATCTTGCTTTCTTGACCGGCTTTTCTGTTTCCGCTGCTTCCGTTCTTTCAACCTGAATCACTTCCCCATTGTCTGTTTCACCCGAACAAACTTTTCTCTTTTTCTTTGAGGGCAAATCTCCACTATTGGTATCCTCTTCAGGCAAATTATTTTGTGGTTCTTCATTTTTCTTCTCAAGATCACTCTTCGGGATGTTTACAGTTGGAACTTCAGTTGCAGGGGTGGACTCTTCTGCTTCTTTAGGTGGCTGATTTGCAGCATGGAATGCTCGAGCTTTTGCCTTGTGCTTCTTTCCTTCAGCATGAAGAAGCAAGGTTTCTTGACTAGTAACCTTGGTATTGCAGAGACTGAGAATATACAAAATATAATATATAGCTTAAGTTATTGTTTAGACAAAAAAACTAGGGATAATTGCAAAAAATTGCAGTGAACAATGTGTGTTTTGCATATACAATCGGTGAAGTATTTTTTTGTTGCAAATAACATCACCCGATTATTTTCCATCTGCAGATCCATTATCTTTAACGGAAATTAGTCATGTGACTTCAATGTTTTTGGAAATTATAGTTTTACCCCTTACATTATACGATTTTTGCAGTTTGGAGCCCTCATGTATATTTGTTTTGCAGTTTGGAACCTTTATGCATACACTTTTGCAAGGGTGCTTTCGACTTTTGCAAAAAAATAAAATAAATAACCACGATAGTGGATTTGCAGGAGGAGAATAGATGGGGCATGTCATTTGCAAAAAAGTAGTTCATTGATAGTATTTGCAAAAAGTGCATAGTTCACCACAAGTTTTTGCAATTATCCCTAACATTAATTACCGCTCCATCCATAAGTAATAGCTCAAGTATACGAGAAATTGGACACAATTGGCATACCTACAAGACCAAGGAGCTCGTTGAGATAACCCCACATGTATATCAACCTCAGGTTTTTGTTTTCCATCCTTGATTGGCTTAGCAGTTGCACTTGCACCATTGGGAGCCTTCACCTGGCCCTTGGGACCATATTTCTCCTGAAAAACATGAAATGAAACAAATGGCATTAGGCATCCAAGGATTTAATAGAAGCTTATGATCAAGCATATGACATTCATTCATTAATGTTAAGAGTACAAAACTATGATTGGGCCTTCAACCAAAAACTCTCACGGACAAGCCCGTTTATGGGATTGGATGTAGATTATCTAGAAGGAGATATGAGCCCATTGAGAAGAGATATATATCAAGGCTTTGAAGATAAGACTTACAAAGAGGTCCCGTTAAGAGAAAATGAGATAAATAGAGAAATATTTGAAGATAGTGGGATTTAAACTCGTGTGGCTCTCTGATACCATAATAGTGAACTGACTCAACTAAAAGCTCAAGTCCATAGTTGAAGGCCCGATTATAGTTTTATACTCTAACCCTTAACAATCTAAGACCATTGTAACTGTTGAAATTCAATTCTTAACTAAGTTAACAAACCTAGAAACATAAGTAATGTAGTCGCATCAACAGAGATTACACATTGAATCGCTTAAGTAGAAAAACCAATCAACAGATACAAATTCAATATACAAATGGCCATAATTGCAACCTCAAAATTGATCATTCATGAAGAAAACAGATTAAGAAACAATGTGCATACCATTTCTGTCATGCACTGAGTATGTCCTTGAACAGCTTGCTGTCCGAACATCTGTCCGCAATCTATACACGATAGCTACACAAAACATGAAACAAGTGAATAGGAAGATAATCGAATCCATCAATTGCCCCAAACAAGAAAAATTCATTGTTTCACTCGGGTCCCGTGTCAACAAAATTTTATGAAACCCACATCAAATTAACCAGTTCCCGGTTAGTGCATTTTCCCAGCAACCAAACAGGAAACGAGAGAGTTAAAATTCGAAGCAAAAAAATAAACCTTTGTTGCAGAGCACATTCTGAAGTGATTAGGGAGCTTCGGCTTCTTCAGGTTCTCTCCGCAATCTTCGCACTGAAACCACACCATCTTCCTCCAACCTCTGCTCACCCGATTGATATCTGATTGTCACAATTTGTAGCTATCAACCGATGAATTGAGGTACCAGGAGGAAGAAGCCTAGAAGACGAGCTCAAACCTCAGATACTGTAACTGGAGAAGGAAATTTGGGGTTTAATCGAACTTCTAGGGTTTTAAAAACGTCGTCGTCTTCATTTGTCAACTAGACTCTGATGCGGGCCCGATGCTGGGCTGTTTTGGGGTACGGACCGGACCATATGGGCCTGTAAAATATATTTACTACCATCAAATGATTTTTTTTTGACGAAAATGAGGGATTTTATTAAACTGAATCAGAAGCCAGTAACCCGAAAATAGGTTCTTGCAATGAAGAATAATCTCACTCTATATCTGTCCACACACGGGCATTCCTAACTAGCTCATGAGTTATCATGTTTGCAATTCTCTTAATATGAACTACATTTATATCTACCAGACAAGATAAAATATGTTTACAATCCTCAACAAAGGCCCCCTAAAGGAGTGATCAGAACTGAATTGCTCTTAATATCCAAGACTAGACCCAAACAATCCGATTCCACCACCCCCTTCCCCATTCCTCTATTCTCGAGCTCATACAACGTCGCCTTAATTGTCAACGCCTCGAGAACTTTCGGATCCTGATAGCCCCCAAACTCCTTGCACTGCATAAAACACGGGGAGCCATCTATGTCTCGACATACCCAACCACCTCCCCCACGGCTCCTTGAAAGATTGATGCATATGTATTGACCTTCCACTAACAGGGAGCCGGTTTACTCCACCTCCCATTGTCAACCACCGCTCCATCAGCCTCCCTCACACGCACTACATGAGCTTCTTTCCAACCAGACAACAACTGCTCAGCTCCTCGGAAAATTCCCTCTATCGAAAGGCTCTTCGCTTCCCACACTCTCTAGTTGCGGGCCCTTCAAAGTCCCAAACACGCCACTGAAATAAAGTATGCACCAGCGCCTCCCCCAGACGCGCAACCTACCTCCAACCAGTCTCGGAATGTCAACCCACCTCCCGGAAGGACTCCCAGCACTCTGCTCCAAACCGCCCTCGCCATAGGGTAGTTAAACATCACATGTTCTATAGTCTCCACTTCCCCACATACCACACACTCCGGGTTGACATTTACTCGTCGAGAGATTAGATTAGACTTCGTAGGTAACAAACCGGACACCCCCTCCATAAGAAATGAAAAATCTTCGGATGGACTTTTTGGTGCCATAACTACTTCCAGGATTCATCTCTATCAGTCAGACTCCATCTCCCCTCCTGAACTTGTAAGGTCCGGTAAACCTCGCGAACACTTTAATGCCCACTACGAGTCCCCCTCCAATACCAATCATCAGTTTGTAAGCTAGAATTAAGAAGGACCCTCAAGATTGCTTCTGCGTTCTGGGCATCAAATAACTCACGTATCATAGCTTCATTCCAGGATCTAGAATCCAACCTGAGTAAGTAGCTAACGGTCTAATGCTTCAACCTCGGAGTTTCGACTTCCACTAGACCCATCTCGGACTAAAGCCATGCCACCCCCAAGGACCTTCGTGTCCTCTCCTGAGCCAATTCTCCTTCTGACACATCCCTTTACAATTCCTTGAGCCTCCAACACACTATTCCAGATTTGATTGGCATTAGGGGCTCTTAACTGCATGAATAAAATCAGACAAAGGATAATATCGAGTTTTCATGATACGGACCACAAGACTTCCCAGATTACTCATCAACCTCCACCCTTGCTTCCCTAGTAAGGCCAAGTTAAAATAACGCGGAACTTTGGACCCATACATCCTTTGAGTTTATGGTCACACATCCCCTGCCTACTGCGCCATTTAATCCCTTTACTTGTCTGAACATCATTTCTCCACCAGAACTTTTTCATCTCCACTTCCAACTCATGTATCAAATTATCAGGGAGCAAATACACGCCCATAGTATGAGTAGGGAGCGCCTGAGTAACTGATTTAAGAAGCACCTCCTTACCAGCCTTGCTTAGCAATAAGTCTTCACAGCTCCCAATTCTCTACAAGATTCTCTCCTTTATGAAACATGAGGATCGAATCTACTTCGGCCTAAGACCACCGGAAACCCAAGGTATGACCCCACAACCTCTATCACCCGCATCTCCAAAATATCCCCACTACGACCCCTCAAGTTCTCCCTAGTGTTCGGGCTAAATACTATCGAGTGCTTTGTTATATTCACCTTCTGCCCTGAAGCTCGTTCATATAGTCCCAATAACTGTTTTCAATTGTGAGCCTCCTCCTCCGACGCTTTAGCACAAAAAAGGCTATCATCCGCAAAAAAATAGATGAGAGATCGAAGGGGCCGCCCGAACCACTCTGGTATCATGAATCAGGCCTCTCATTTCATAATTATCAATAAGTCTGGATAATCCCTCAACACAAACAATGAAGAGGAACGGAGATAACAGATCACCTTGGCGAATACCTCTTTCTGGGACAATCGACCCCAATCTACGACCCTCCGATAAAACCCAAAGCTTGGCTGACCGAACGCACACCATAATAAGCTGAAACCAGTGGGTGGAAAACCTCATCCTGAGTAAAACCTTCTCCAACTATGCCCATTCAACGCGATCATAAGCTTTATGCATATCAACCTTTATCGCCATACTACCACCTTCCATTGTCTCTTGTTTTTTTTAGCATGCAGAACCTCCCATGAAATCATTAAATTATCAGTAATTAATCGACCTTTCAGAAATGCATTTTGAGATTCCGAGATGACCTCCTACAAAACCCCCGACATTCTCCTGCTCATCACTTTCGTCGCCACTTTGTATAATACATTACAAAGAGTTATTGGACGAAAATCTCTCATTCTCATCAAGGATCGCTACTTAGGAATAAGAACTAAATTTGTGTCATTCATATTCCTAGGTAGGACCCCAGACTGAAAAAACTCTTTGACTAACTTGCACACTTGCCCTCCCATAACCGGCCCAAACCTCTAATAAAACCCCAGGTGAAAGATATCGAGCCCCGGAGCTTTCAAAGGCAACATACTGAACACTGCTTGCTTGACCTCCTTATCGTCAACTGGTCTCAAGAAAGCCTGATTTTGATCTGCCAAGACCAGTTGAGGAACTAAAATGCTTACCTCATCCTCATGCCCCACACTCGTAGTAAACATGTCCACAAAATACTCCTGCATCACTTCCTCCAACCTGGAATCCTAAAACCGCTCCACCCCTGAGTTTTCCTAAATGGACCGAATGCGATTTCTTCTCCTCCTGGCCGAAGTTTTCATGTGAAAATATTTCGTATTCAGATCATACCAATGTTGCTTCGCCCTCTGCCTCCAAATATCATCTTTCTGAGCTAGAAACCTAGACAGCTCAGCACGTAACATATTAACCCTCTGTCAACTCCTCTTATCCTACTTCCCCCGAAGCCTGTTCAGTTCCACTCTACACTTCCTGATACGGACCGATATCGAGTCAACCAAGCTGTCTGCCCATTTCTTCAACTCCTCGACTGTCTTCACTAATCGATCACCAATGCTCAGCTCCCCATTTAGACCCCAAACTGACTGGACAATACGTTCATATTCAGAATGCCTATTCCACGCTTCCTCAAACCAAAAGCAACGTGGTCTTCTCTCCTTTTTCTCTTTCGTTGCATAAATAATAATAAGGGCATAATCCGATGTGGAAAGGCCCTCATGCCACAAGCTCGAATCCGGGTATAACGAATCCCACTGACTGTTTATTCCCAACCTGTCCAACTGAGCTTCCAATCTACTGGGACCGCTTCTCCTATTCTCCCAAGTGTACATGTACCGTTGAATGCCAACGTCTCTCAATCCACTGTCCTCCAAACCCCTTCTGAACCCTGTTTGTAGAGCCAACAGGTACATATGTCCTCCGCACCTGTGTGCCAACGATAGAGTATTGTTATAATCCCCCATCATGGCCCACATACCCAACCCTCTATCTCCCAAATTCCGAATCAAGTTCCATGTCACATGTCTCCTATCCCACTTCGGTTCCCCATACAAACCTGTCAGTCTCACCGTCTCCCATCCTCATTTTTTTAACTCAATGTCAACATGATTTGGGGAAAAAGACAAAAGAAACCCATTATCCTTTTCCCTCTAAAACATCACCAACCCTCCTCCTCCATTTACCCCATCCAAAGAGGATGCCCCCTCCATACCCTACACACCTCGCAATCTTTCTAACACAATCTTCCTACATTTTATTTTAGACAAAAAAATAATGGCGGGCTTCTTTTGAGCTACAAGCTCGATCAGGAATAGTGTGTCTCAAGGTTCCCAAGCCCCGACAGTTTCATGAAAGGAAAATCATTGATCTTGGCAGGGCTGTTTAGCAACCCTCGCCAATACAATCGTTGAATCGTCTTGTGTCTCAGGGACAATCGTCCCAAAATTCACCTCATGATCAATAGACGTACATAGCTATCATTATGAATGAATGTCATATGCTTGATGTCATGCACCTTCTCCCGCGTTATGCGAAAGAAGAACCCCACAATACCGTCCTTCAGAGGTGCCACCATATCCGGAATCCGACACAACTCCGCCAGGGCATTCCACTAGAAATTCATGTTGGTTAGAACCCACAAAACCACCGTGTAGGCTAAATTAAGTCGTTGCCCGCATAACTCTATTGGAGGGACGACGATCACCCTGATCGCCATGTCCCCTATACAAGTGCCCAAATCCTCCACCCTCAACGGTCTGGTTCCCTTAGTGCCAAGCGGGGCGTCCTACCGCCCGTCTCGACCCTGCGAGGATCTCCTTGGTACCCTCGAACCTGTTCCAGCATACCACTAACGGTCTCGTTTGACTCCTCCCTACTCATAGCTGGACTAGACATCCGTCACTGCATATAGAGAAGAAACACCTTCCATTTCTACAAACCCTGTTGTTTTCTTTTAAATAAATTTGTTAAAACACTAATTTGAACCATAAATTTCCATATTTATCCAATGCTAAAGTAAGCCAAAGGGCATGATTTGGGTGTTTGTTACAAAAGCACAAAAGATCCCAACGATTGCGACCATGCCCCAATTATTTCGTACCACACCACTAAAAGCACTCAAGTATACAGAACTTGTATATCTCTACCACTTCCCTGCCTCTTGCTTGCCTTTAAAAAAAATTAAAGATTCATTAATATATTAATAAACTTTACAAACAGAAAACAGATCGAGTCGTACAGACGTTTTCGGTAATCCTAAAAACGATCAATGACATGGACGACGCAGTGTCTAAATAAAAAAAACTTTTATCAAATCGGTCTTTCTTATCAATTTTCCGAAGAGATCCGTCGATAAAAAGTCTATGCCTCTTGCTCGCATGAACTACGTACATACGCGTGTGTGTAGTGTGTACCTTAGGAACCAAGTTTTTTCCCCTTTACAAAGTGATTCAATTTCAAATCCTCCAATAATATAAACAATAAGTCCAAAAGCTATAAAGCAAAACCACCGATACCAATACTTTTTTTACCTTCTTTTAATAAAGACAAGGGACCCTACGAAATGAGACTTGCGCTTCTATTTTGTCTCTCGCGCGCACACCTTTCCTTTTCTCGCAACCATGGACGAGAACGGTTACGTACCGCCGTACCCTCGCCGCCGATCGTCGTGCCTCTCTCGGGTTTTGTCTCTGCCGATCCTGATGGCGGTCTTTCCGGTGATCCTGATGGTGCTGTTGTTCTTCGTTGTGCCTCCGTTTTTGTCCCTGACGGCGAGGATTTTCGTGCCGGAGACGGTTAAGTTGAGTTGGGATTTGTTCAGCGTGGGGCTGGTTTTGGTTGCTATACTCTCTGGGGTTTTGGGGAAGAGGATTGATGGAGCGGTTGCGCCGCCGGTGGCGCGGCGGCGGAGGATTGACGGTGAGGGGAGGCGTGGCTTGAGGAGGATTGGCGGATCGTTCCCGGATCTGAGACGGGAGGCGGCGGCGCGTGAGGCTCCGGAGTGTGAGGAGTGGTTCCGATGCTCTGATGATTTTGAGATTAACAGGCATAGCTCGCCGGAATGTGAACGGATCGTCCGGAGATTCGGGAGTGGAATCAGGGAGAGCTCCGATGATGCCAAGGAGATTCCGGTTGACACTTGTGTGCTTCGTTCGTTGTCTCCGCCTCCCTCGCCGCCGCCAGATTCGCCGGCGAGACAGGTTCCATTTCCTCCGCCGGATTCACCACCGACGGGTTTCCAGAAAGCTGAACAAGCTTACGAATCATCGGTAAGGAGTCCGGAGAAACCGGTGGCGGTGAGCCAAAATGATGCCGAATTTGAGAAAATTAGTTCACCGGCGACTTCTCCGCCGCCGCCGGCGGCGGCGGTTGTGCTGAGGGTTGAAAATTCAGACCAGAACCAGAAATTGGGGAAATTCGAACGGAGAAAGAGTATTGCGAAGAAAGAGATCGCTATGGTTCTGCAATTGGCTACACTCTACAGCCAGAGAAAGAGGATCAAGGCTAAGAACGTTCGCGACAACGCTTCCGATTCTGCTCCTCAAGCAACAGTAACACACTTCTCCACAACGTTACCGCCACCGTCGCCGGCACCGCCTCCGCCGCCGCTTCCTCCTCCTCCGTCGGTCTTCCACAGCCTCTTCAAAAAGGGAATGATTAAGAAGAACTGGAAGAAGATACATTCCCTCCCACCACCACCACCTCCGCCGCCCTCATCAACCACTCAGGTCCAACCTCCTCCGGTCCCGGCGCCACCGCCGAAGTCATCCCGGCGGCGGAACTCCTCCGCCTCCGGCAAACCTCCGTTGATCCCGTTCCGAACCGCCACCGTAGTGAAGGACGATTTTGTTAGGATAAAGAGTCCTCAGAGCTTGCATTGTAGCGCCCTCGCATCAGGGGCCGTTGATCGGCCATCGAGCGCATCGGACGGTGGAGATGCTGTAGGGTCAGTTTTCTGCCCGAGCCCAGACGTGAACGTGAAGGCCGATACTTTTATAGCCAGGCTCAAAGATGGGTGGAGGCTAGAAAAGATGAACTCGGTGAGGGAAAAGAAGGATGTGGGCCTTGGCCCAGAAACTGGACCCGGCCCATGAAACGGTGTATAGTACCAATAACGCACTTTGTTGTCTTTGTTTTTTCAACCTTGAAAACTCTTGGTTGATTTGATGCAAGTGTGATTGGGCTTTTTCTTTGCTGCCATGTATGCATATGTTGGATTTTCTGTAGCACAATGTTGTAACATGTGTCAGTCATTTTTATTTCACCTATGGTTAACTTGGTAATGGAAAATTATCTGTTTTCCTGATAAGTTGATACAAATATTATGTACATGGTGTTACCAAGGGCACATTTGGTAATAGGTATATTGGTGTCGGAAAAACTATCTCGACCCCGACAGCAAATATTTTGTCGTTTTTTTACTAAAAAAAACCATCGATTTTAATCAGATATGATAAAAAGGAAAGATAAGACGATGATGACAAGAGTCGATGGTGGTGATAGTGACGGAAGCTGGTCTGGTTATTGCCGATTAACCGACGACTACTTGTTTACTTACCCGCGACCGATCAAAACTGTGTTTTAGTTATCGGTTCCTTCGTCGATGCCACACTTTTTGATTTTTTCTATGCCATCGGATTTTTTTGGTGACAATATCTTCTATATACATATGGGTGTTATGTGGACAAATGTATTTTAGGATTGATTTTATTAGTCTTAATAAAAACGGTATGAAATAAGTTGTTTGAAAGGGGATAAAAGCGTACGAGATGAATATCTTTTCTTCCTATAGGGTTTTGAACCGTAGTTGTCTAAGGTCTCTTGTTTGGGTCTTGTCCCGTTTGTTCACCACCAACCACCACCTCCTCTTCTTCTTCCTCCGATACCTTTAACACTTGCTCTCCTAATCCAGGTTTGAAACGGCTAGGACAAAGGATTCACGACGCTTCGTTTTCCCACCATCGTGTACGATGACTTGATCATGGTTTCATATCTTCTCCTTCGCTCTCGTTTCATCGGGAGGACGGGAATGACTCCGGAAAGATGAGAAGGCCGACTCCGACCATTGTGGATCCCCATGTAGGGCCCTTTCAGTCCATCGATCCGAACCTTTGGGCTTGGAATCAGCAACAATGAGCGTTGAGGGAAGCAACAACCGGTGAAAAATCGACAACGTTGCTACACTCCCATCATGGGGTACCAATAGGACCCCTTGTTGGCCCCAACAAACAGGCGAGGTTTGCTACGCAATCTCGTCGGTTCCAACAAGGTACAAGCAGGAGAATGAATGTTGTTGAAAACACACGTCCCATCCCAATGGGATTTGAAAGAGCTCGATCTCAAGTCTCCTTTTTTTTGTTGATACCTCATTGGATGTCTGACGTTATCCTCACTTAGTTTCCATCGAGTGATCAACATGCTTAGTAGGCAACACATGTCCACCAAGTCGAGTCAGGAAAATTACAAGTTGTGAAAGTAGCACGTCTTTATAGAAAAAAGGATCCACTCCTACAATCACCTGGATTAGTCGTCAATCTTGTTACAGAATAAGCGAATCGAGCATATCCAAAATTATGCCTCATTCTTCTTTTTTAGTTTTAAATTAGTTACCACTTGAGTTTGGGGCTCCGTTCCAGGACGCATGTATCTATAATTTACCGTCGGAAGATAAATGAATGGTTTCAGGGCTAAAAAAACCCATAGATTATTTTGAATTTTTTTTGAGGAAAAAATTCAAAAATGATATAATTTTGTTTGTTTGATTTGGGGTGGGCTTTGACTGTTGTAGGCCCAAAAGTCTAATTGAGTTCACCGAAGAGGAAAAGAACAGAGAGATTTAGAACCTTCAAAGGGCAAAATCGCTAAACCCTCGAAGCACTGACAGCAAAAGCAACACAAAGCACAAACCATCCCGAGCTGAGTCCTCAATTCATCTTCCTCCTTCGTTAGGGTTCTTAGATCTTCCAGCAATGAAGCTCGCTGGCCTGAAATCGATCGACGGCGCGCATGACGAGTCCGTGTGGGCCGCTACCTGGGTTCCGGCCACCGACGCTCGACCCGCCCTCCTCCTCACCGGCTCGCTCGACGAGTCCGTGAAGCTCTGGAGACCCGACGAGCTCGTCCTCGAGCGCACCAACACTGGCCACTGCCTCGGCGTCGTCTCCGTCGCCGCACATCCCTCCGGCGTCATCGCCGCTTCGGCTTCGCTTGATAGCTTCATTCGCGTCTTCGATGTCGACACCAACGCGACCATTGCCACCCTCGAAGCTCCCCCTTCTGAAGTGTGGCAAATGCGATTCAATCCCAAGGTATTTGAAACTTCAATCCCTTTAATTATGTATTTCACTAAATTCAGCTTCGAATTGCACCCAATACACCGTTTTTGTCTTGGTGCTCGATTGATTCGTATAAAAATATTTATGGGTGTGCTGAATGAACATTGTTTTTGTAAATCTGTCTTGTTGAGCTATATGAATGAGAAGTCTCTTTGTTCACAATTTTCTAAAAATGGCAATTGGACTGTAATGATTGGACAATTATAGCTGTTTGTGTTGAACTAATATGAATATAGCTTGTTATATCAGTTTGGTTGTCAAAAGAAAGCTCCATTGATCAAATAGGTTGTGCTACCGAAATCAGAACCCTGCCTTGCCTTGTACCAGCCAGGAACAGATTGTAGAATTGGTGTGAGAATGATCATATATAGGTGCTATGTTTTAAAAATAATTGGGGCTAGTATGTTTAGCACAAAATCCTTAATAGCAACTACTTGGAATTAATTACAGAATCTGCATACATGAAATTTGTTGAGACTGGATGTAAGATTTAAGGGAACCTGGCCCACTTGGGTTGGCCAAGTGGTCAGAAGTTCGAACCCCAATGGGTACATCTGCTTGGGAGGAGTCGTGGGTGGAGGTTAGGTTAGGAATTAGACTAGGCTAGAGTAGGATTTCACCGTTTTCTTGCTGACAAAAAAAGAAAGATTTATGGTTACTTCAAAGAAACTGTCAAGAAGAATAGAAGAGACCAATCAAGTCATAAACAGAAACCTTTTTAACTATGATGTAATGGAACTGTTGTAATGCATCACTCTTCAGTCAGACCAGTGAGTTGAGAAGATGAAGTCAGAAAAGGAATAAACAATTTGCTAAAAGTAAAAAAATACAATAGAATCATGCCATTGATTGATCTAAATAATGATTTTACCTACCGTGCTATAATCTTGTTGTGGTCTTCCCATTGGGAAATTATAGAGATAATCTGGGTCATTTTATGTTTAGGATCTTACAAGTTACAAGTATATTAATAGGAAGGTCGTAGGGTGTTCGTTTTGGACTACTTTTCAATCCTAGGGCCACATGACTTGGATCATTATGTACCCCATCATGTCACTGACCTATGTATCTAAGCATCTGAACTCTCAGTGAGTTTTTGCAGTTGTGTTGAAACATCTCCATATCTATTTTCTTATAAAAATAAAACAGTAGATTTGGACATACCTACAATTTAGTGGACCAACATGATTTTGTCGGCAGGCAAAACTTCGGAAAATGTCCTTAATCATCAAGGAAGTGATGTCCAATATTGCACTGTTAAGTCTAACTATTTTTTTTTTGAAAATTTCAATAGTTTCCGATTAGGGACCGGCTACCAAGATAAAAGGGAAGGGTGTTGGTGGACTAATTAGTTGATGTCATTGTCGTTGTGAAAAAATTGTATATCTCTTGATGTCTAGGGATGCAATTCTATGATGTATATGTACAGCCTTCGATATAATCCTTCAAGGATATTAACATAACTATAACCATATCCAATTTCTGTCACCAAGGTATTCATCTTTTATTTATACTGTAGCTTTAGTATTGTATAAACTATGCCAGCCTGCTATATATTCACCATACTCTTTGTGCTTCGTAGTAGTAAACTAAGAACATATTTATAGACACACGATTCATGAGATAACATGAATGATACTTTCTCAAGCATTTATTATGAGAATTTTGCCAACTGAAGTTGCTTAAATTTGAGTGCTAAATTCTTAGCTTTGATCGATCGCATGTTCTCTGGTAGTTTTAGTGTTCAACAAAAATAGCTATTCATGGATGTGCACTTCATTTCTTTTGAATCAATCAGTCACCTTTTCTTTCCATTCGTTATGTCAGTGATGTATGTATCTTCTAGGAGATGTAAAATCCAATTCATGATGGAAACTACCTTAAAAGAAATTTATTTAATGATGTTTCGTTCTCGTCTGAAGAACATCTCAAAGCTTGTAAGCATCTCTGAGATTGATATGGAAATGTGCGCTAACAACAGTACCTTCTTATTCAGGGTACAACCCTTGCAGTAGCTGGTGGGGGTAGTGCATCTATCAAACTCTGGGACACCGCCACATGGCAACTCATCAGCACCCTATCCATCCCCTCTCTGGAAGGATCTAAACCAACCGATAAAACCGGCAACAAAAAGTTCGTCCTCTCTGTAGCATGGTCTCCTGATGGAAGGCGACTTGCATGTGGCTCAATGGATGGAACCATATCCATCTTCGATGTAGCTCGTGCCAAATTTCTACACCACCTTGAAGGCCACTTCATGCCCGTCCGCTCTCTAGTGTTCTCACCCGTAGACTCAAGGGTGCTCTACACTGCTTCAGACGATGCACATATCCACATCTATGACTCGGAAGGGAAGAGCATGGTCGGTGCTTTGTCTGGGCACTCAAGCTGGGTATTGAGTGTAGATGTTAGCCCAGATGGTGCGGCTATAGCAACTGGGTCCAGTGACCGGACTGTGAGGCTCTGGGATCTGAACATGAGGGCTGCGGTGCAGACCATGACCAACCACACAGACCAGGTATGGGGGGTCGCTTTCAGGCCACCGGGAGGGAGTGGGGTCCGGTCTGGTCGGCTTGCTAGTGTGTCTGATGACAAGAGCATCTCACTCTATGACTACTCCTGAGGATCTTGATTTTTGGCAGGAAGGTACTGCTTTTGTTGTTTATCAAAACAATCTCAGGATATTGATTTTAGTTTTATTCTGATAGATAGGAGAATGATACTCTTTAGAGGAAAACCTTTAACTCCATATCCATCTTGTTTTGTGGCTAATTTAACTTTGCTTGGTGATTTATGGCACGCCTTGGATTTTGTATGTATCATAGATGATGCAAAGATTAATCGAATTTGTTGCACCTTTGTTCATAATTTAACTGTTCAATTGACTCCCACGGGCTTGCTAGGGAGATTCGTTATTGGTCTGTGCACGGGTGGTCAGGAGCGGTCCTTCCTTCTTGGTCTATGCGTTAGGAACAATCATTTCTGATGTACTTCGATGTATTCTGATTTATGATGTAGTTCGATGTATTCTGATTTATTAGTCATCTAAACATAAATCTTAATGTTTTTCTCCTCAAGCTCAATAGTTTAAAATATATTTGTATATACATTCAAATTAATCAATCCAGTTTTTTTATAGGTAAAATCAATCTAGTTGAAAGAAGGTGGGCAATCTAAAATCAATAAATATTTCCTTTTTTATAAATCGAATTACATGTTGAGTCAACCAAACTTTAATCTTATTGATTTTCTCCTCAAACCTAGCGACATAAAATTTATTTGTATATCTATGTTTTCTCTTACATAAAATATTTAAAACAATAATCTAATTTAAAAAAAAAGTCCAAAACCAGGTCCTAATAAACAATATTTTCTTTATAAATAAATTTACAAATATGAATTAATTTCGTGTGGATTAAACACATAACTTTACAATCTCCTCCATAATCAACGAAATTAGGGGTCGATTTTGGATCCCAGTTTCCAAGTGTAAAACTAATTTCTTGGCAGTTGGTTGGTAAATAACTTGCTTGTTTCCACGTGTCACGTTTGGGTTGGTTCACTCCACATCAAACCTTAATCCTCACACGTGCCCAAACTCTCATGTCAGCAGCTACACACACAAGACGAGACGTTTCTCCAGGGAGTAATTAGCTGGAAAACAGTATTACGAGTTTACGACACAGCAAAGGCAATCGTGGGTCGGTTTCTATCAAAATATTAAGACCAATCCTTTATGTAACGTCTGTAACTAAAAAGATTGAGAGATTTATTTGAAAACGATTGTTTTTAAAACGAGTAACTGGAGAAGTACATTATTGTAAAACATAAACCATACAAGTAGTAGGGCGTAAAAGTCTCGGGCTCTAGAATATTGCTCGGGTTGATCGTAGCTAATCCAACTCTCATGGTCACGTAGATACAGTCTACTTTGGATTGTAGACACTACCTCAAGGCATTCTCTTACCAGCATTTTAAAAGGACAAAACAGGAATAAAAAATCCAACAGTCGAAAAGAAAAATACAACTTAAACTAAAGCAATAGCAATCATAAAGCAAGCATAAGTAAAGTGTTCTAATTGTGGCTTTCCCGAGACTTCCCAACATCGGCTGTCCCGTGTCTGTGGGTATAGGCCCTCTTGGGACCGTCCCACCTCCGCCAGGTCCTAATTGCTCCGAAGGAGGTTGTGACACTTCCGCATGTGGACCTTGAGCCTCCTCCCCATCCCTCAGCTTATGGTCCTGTGTAATCAGACCTGTAAGTTCTAGTGCCTTCTTTATACCACTAGGGCTGGTATATTGCTGTCTATCTCTTCCTTTACCTTTGGTCTTCATTTTTTTTTACTGTATAAGGTCCACTCCTCCAACTTGATCCTGAGGCTCTTTCTGCTTCCCCTATTTCTGGGACAACTCACCTGCAAATAAATCAGGAAAGATACTGCCCCCATCTTCCTCGACGTTAGCCAGGTTGCCCGGCTTTGTACTACCCGGCTGCCCCGTTAACCCTTCTGGGGATGCCCCTTGCATTTTTGGAACTGTCCACTCTAGGGAAATTTTAGCCAAGTTTCCAGACTCCGAGCGGGGATCCTCCTGTCCTCGCATCTCTTGAAACCCGGTGAATGTACCGGGGGATGCCTGGAATGCCCCAATCCATGCCTTACTTGAATCGTTCATGAGAATTCAAGTAACCATTGCCCCTATTCCTACAATGCGACGTTCTGATGATTTTTTTGTGGATGAGGGCCGATTTGGATGTAGGTCAACTGTTGAGGAGACTTATTCGTCTTCGATTTTCAGGTCATGTCCAATCCTCACTGGTAGGGTTACAGTACGAATGGTTATTGGGGTTCTGCACTCGGTGTGGTAGATTGACTCACCATATGGTCGACTGTACTGACTCACCGGGTTTGATGTCATCGGGTTGCATGCATGCCAAAAGTGGAACTAGCATTACCGGATATCCGTAGAACCCCATGGACACCGGTGATAGATGTCCTCTATAGTCATCCGGGACGGGAAATGAAAAGCCACCACTTCTTTTGTGAGGTACTCGACATGCAGGCCATCAACCTTCCAGTGCTAAAGCATGAGACCACAAAAGGAGTTCTGGTTGTGACATCCCGCTCCAGCAATCCTCCCCGCGGGTGAAAAGCGGTATCGACTGTCCACGACCGCCGGAATGGCCTTCGCAGAGATCTCCAAAATTTCGTCTTCGTCCTCTCAATTCGGCACCACAGGATGCGTCCCCAGCGTTGAGTTTGGTGGATTTGGGAGAGCCCTCTTTGGGTTTTCCACCACTAACGTCGAGCAGGTCGGAAAAGGGTTGGATAGGATCCCCGACGTCCCTCTATGACTCGATGTGGCCCGTCCGGATTCTGCACGAGGTAGGCGAAGAACCAGCCAGGCCGATGCTTGATCTATCACGACTGGGCGATGTCGGACCACTACGTGCATGTTACCCGACGTAGGTTCCGACGCTGTGTGGTGGTCGCGCGATGTTGTAGGCGGCGAGGGAACACCGGATTGTATCGGATCTGAGGGGAAATAGACCGAAGGAAGGTTCATATCCGGTAACAAGGAGATGGGGGGCTGAGTTGATGCCGATACGGTGGTGGCCGGTGCTGTGGGCTGGGGGGATCCATGGAGGGACTGGTATCAACGATGGAGGTGCACGATTATGGTGATTGTGGGAGACAGAAATGGAGAAAGAGGGGATATGACTTTTGTAACCCTAAAGAGACGACTTTTTCAACCCTAACAACTTGAAAAAAATGAATTTATAAATATTTGGATTTGACAGTAAATGGGGTCTTGTTTGAACATATCCATTATTTTGAGAGATAATTTCACTTTAGTATCTTACTTCTTTTATATTTTATTTAGAATATCTTATTTTTTTTTCAGTATCCTAAATTTTTATTAATTCGTTTATAGTATCCGATTTTTTTTTTGTGTTGCCTCAATACCCTAAACTTTAATTAATTTCATTTTAGTACTTACCGTTAGTTTTACTCTAAATTTAATTGTTAGTGAAAAGTATATGGTCTTTTTACCTGTTTTGGATGGAAAATCATATGGAAAGTTAATAGTGGATATTAAAATAGAATTAATGAAAATTTATGGTATTGAGATGATACAAAAAATATTTAAGATATTTTGAATGAATTAATAAATGTTTAAGGTACTAACTAAGTGATAAAAAAAGATTTAGAATACTCAAAATAAAATATGAAAGATATAAGGTACTGAAATATAATTACCCCGTATTTTGATTTTGTAAACTTTGAGAAAAACTTAAATTTAAACATCTAAGACAAATATTTTGGTGAAAAATTCATTAAAGTTACCAAAAAAATTAACATGATGGTTAATTCCTTATGATAAGAAAACACTAATATATTGAATTGCTCATGAATCTTAATACAACACATCAAGATTAATCGACAATCGGTGCATTAGTTCTAAACGGGTTTCAGATACTATGATGTATATTTTGTCATTCAATATATCAGATCAAGATTTTATAATCCATGATCCAATCCATTGTTTACGGATCATGACCTATGATCTTAGGTTGGACATTTTGATGAATGGACTGATCCACGTATCGGTTCTAAAAGGGTTTCAGATAATGTGTTTTATTGTCCGTCCACAATATATCATATCAAGATTTTATAATCCATGACTCAATCCATAATTCACAGATAAAAACCATGATCTTTGGTGGACCAATTTTAACGACTCTCATGCACAAATTGGTTCTAAACGATTTCAGATAGTATGAATTATTGTCCGTCCGACAATATATCGGATCAAGATTTTACAATCCATATTCCAATCTATAATTCACGGGTCAAGACCCATGACCCTTGATTGAGCATTTTCGACATGTCTTTTGGTAATTACATAATAACCCGACATTAAGGAGATAGATACCAAACGATGCTAACCTCACCCAATAATATTGTCATTAATAATTTATTATACAAATCAATTGTCCTAGGACATGACCGTAAATAACCACAATCTTTGTCCGAACACGATTATGGAAATGATAAAAACGCTTAATGACCGCGAGCTTGTCATAATACGATTGTCGTTTTGGTGCCAAGTATTTCACTCGGTGGGGACCACGAATGTCCTCGCAGACCTCAGCTGACCAAACCGATGAAAATAAAAGAGCGAGACAGAGTAGACTCGGTTTTGCTTGGTGGCAGTATAAAAGCTCGATTACCTCATTTCTTATTACAGAGATCGAAAAATAAAATAAAAATAATAATAATTAACCTTTGGAAAGCTGGAGCAGAGAATCGTCTTCGTCTTGCTATTTCCAGTTCCTTCTTCTTCTTCCTCCGGCTGTGATTCGTGTCGCGGTTGATTTCTCCGTCGAGTTTGTTCGCCGGAAATCCGGAGCCGAGCAGCCGATCTGACTCGTTGAGTTCCGGCGCGGCGCTGACTCGGATGAGTTGAACGAGGGGATCGGTCTCTGCGCAGTCCAATGGTAACTCGGAACTGTGGATTTGGTTTTGTTTCTGTTTGCTTCTCGGTGATTTGGTTGCGCAATTGCTCTTTGTTCCTTTTGACTCCTTGGTTGGCCGAGTTGAATCGGGAGCGTTTGATGTTTTTTTTGGATTGTTTCCGTGATTGTGAAGGATTATGGAATTCGAGCTTTGTTTTGAGTTTTTTTTGTGTGTTTGTTTTGAATTTTGATGTGATGTGGAGCTGTGTGGAAATTTGGAAATTCAAATACGTACTTGTAGGCTTGAATTGTGAGATGTTGTGTGGAGAAATGCTGAACGAGATCGGTTTATGAGTGCAGATTTTGTGTTAGAACATTACTTTGGATAGGCCTCACAATTCAAGTGGTAGAGTTTCTGATTTTTATTTGTGAACTTAGGTAGAATTTGCATAGGCTTATAGATTATATTGGAAAGTGGAGATAATCTAACTTAGGAATAATGTTAGGAAGATTATGGCTTAATATGGATTTTAGTTATAGTTGATAGGTAGTTCAGAAGAGCTATGATAGCTTGGCACATTGACTCAATTCAACTTGGAGTCAAGGGTGCTGTGAATTGTGGTTGTGTGGCTACGACCACAGTGAATTAAAGGGAAGAAATAGACATGGAATTTGTTTCGGTTTTTCATATGGTTGTGTTATGAGTTTGGTGAATAATACGCGAGTTTAGTGTTGCTCTCCGTTCCCTTGCCCATATAATCTTAATTTGGTGGGTTAGGAACGTAATGAAATATAATGAGCCAGGATTGTTATTCTAAGAAACAGGTCATGTAATGTTTCTTCCTTGAATTTGACACCTGTGATCACGAGATTAGAGAATCGTGCATGAAACTTAACCACCTTTTGATATCTGTAAACTTTATCTTACTTGCAGGCTGCCCCAGTTAACATTATTGTAGGTTCTCATGTATGGGTTGAAGACCCAAAGTTGGCATGGATTGATGGAGAAGTTTCTCGAATAAATGGCAATGAAGTTCATGTTCGTACTACAAATGGGAAAACAGTGAGTGAAACTACCTTACTTTCTTGTGTCTACATTTCAGGGGCATATCAACATGATTGTGGTGGCACTTGCCTTCAAAATTATTTCATCAATCCAATAGTAATATTTTGGTTTAAGGAAAATGACAATTTATTAGTTAGGAGTTGTTGTGTACCTATTGTTATCATCTCACATAGAGTTTGGCTATAAAGTTCATTTAGTTGTATCAAGTTTTTTTTCTCTTGTTATTGAAACCATCTTCATATCATGTTTTTATTCTTTTATTATTCTAACTTAACAACTAACAAGCACCAAATTGCAGATTGTCACAAATATCTCAAAACTGTTCCCTAAAGATACTGAAGCTCCACCTGGAGGTGTGGATGATATGACAAAGCTTTCTTATTTGCATGAACCCGGAGTTCTGCAGAACTTGGCTATGAGATATGAACTTAATGAGATCTATGTAAGATGCTTATGTTTTCTTTTTCATATTCTTATATGCTGCATAGATTTCAACTGAAGGGTTCTTACAGTCATATGGCCCTGTTTATTGTTTTCCTCAGACATATACTGGAAATATTCTGATTGCGATAAACCCATTTCAAAGGTTACCACATCTGTATGATACTCATATGATGGCACAGTACAAAGGAGCTGGATTCGGGGAGCTAAGCCCCCATGTTTTTGCAGTTGCAGATGTTGCATACAGGTAAATTCCATTCCTCCAGACTTCGCGCCTTTTGTTCCTGAATTCTTCTTACTGAACTTTAGGTTAATTTGAAATAGAGAAATGATCAATGAAGGAAAGAGCAACTCTATTCTGGTTAGTGGAGAAAGTGGTGCTGGTAAGACTGAGACTACAAAAATGCTCATGCGTTACCTGGCATATATGGGTGGTAGATCTGGAGTAGAAGGTCGGACTGTTGAGCAACAAGTTCTAGAAGTAAGATGAACCTCTCTCTATTTTGCAACTCTCTTGCATTAGTAACTTTTGGTAACCTGATTTTTGTTCTTGTCGGTTCAATTACAGTCCAATCCAGTTCTTGAAGCATTTGGTAATGCTAAAACTGTTCGGAACAACAACTCAAGGTGAGTATTTGTTAACTATGTCCTTTGCCCAGACATGTATTTTTGTACCATTGAATAATTTTTTTTGTAGTAAGCACATGTAATCTGCACAAGAAAGAACCTATCTATAGGCTATACAAAACTGACTAATACATTAGAAAATGAAATAAGACTAAACTAATGCTTATTTCAAGGAAATAATTTGGGAATACATAATTTAAGTAGTCACTCATAAGGTTCTCTAATCATCACATTATTCACCCTCCAAGTAGCTCTAATCACAGATCATCAACTAATCACCTTATGGTAATTGTGTTGATTCCAAGAATCCAACATTCCAGCACTAAACGTATTGATGCTGACATTCCTGAAGTTGAAGCATGCATGCCATATCACCTATGCAATCAAAGCAAATAGATTAAAAAAACTAGCTTAGTAGAGCAGCTGAGCGAGAGTGGAACTAACTGGAGCATTATGTAGCTGATATATTCAGTAGATAGAACATAATTAGTCGCAGTGGAACTGAGCCAGTAGCCATGATATAGTTAAACAGATCCAGTTGGTGAAGACATGACGAAACTAGCTTGTACGAATAGTACCGCTGAATCAAACACCAAAATTGTGGAATCCGGAAAGAATGTGCAAGACTGGTAAAAGTTCCCTGCAGGTCCTGCTAAATAAAGGACGTTCTCTTGTAGCAATTCCCTCCGAGATTAGAGAAGGTCTAACCTTTAGATTCTTATCCGGTTGAAGTGTCCCACAATGGAAGAAAGTGGATTTAGTGACCACTTGATATACTAGTTGGGTCCTCTTCCTAATATCTTTAGCTTTTGGGGTGGATCGGGCTTTAGCATAATCAGTTACTTGTTGGAACCATATTGAGATAAAAACATTGGTGGTGAAGCAGATGGATCCAGGACTGGTTGTCTGGTTAATTTCAACCTTCTCTAATTGGTTTGTCCTTTTCGGCCCTGCATGTATTGCTCAGCCTACTACTTTTACCTGTATTACTCTTTTGTTTTAAGATTTTGATTTTATGAATTGAGTTAAAGGTTATCTTACCTCTTTTGTGTTTTCATCTCGGTGCGCAAAATGCAGTCGTTTTGGTAAATTTGTTGAGATCCAATTTGACAAGAATGGGAGGATATCCGGGGCTGCTATAAGAACTTACTTGCTTGAAAGGTCTCGTGTTTGCCAAATTTCTGATCCTGAAAGAAACTATCATTGCTTTTACCTTGTCTGTGCAGCTCCACCTGAGGTAGTTATGCTACATTTTGGCATTGAAATGTTCCAACTGTTTTTATGCTAATACTAAGCAATGTAGAGATGCATATGTATTTACTATTTACATATGATGCTGAATCATTGTCCTTGTACTTATTCAGGACAGAGATAAGTTTAGGCTGGGAGATCCAAGATCATATCATTACTTAAATCAATCCAAATGCTATGAATTAGATGGAGTTAGTGACGCAGAAGAATATCTGGCAACCAGACGGGCCATGGATATAGTTGGAATCAGCGAGGAAGAACAGGTTAGCCTCAATGATTCCACGAAATTTCACGTGCTTTCTTTTGCATTCAAATGATTCTTGATATTTTATTACTTTCAGGATGCAATATTTAGGGTTGTTGCTGCAATATTGCATATTGGCAATATTGAATTTGCGAAGGGGAAGGAAATTGACTCTTCAGTCCTCAAGGATGAAAAGTCAAGGTTTCATCTTAATACGACGGCTGAGCTGCTCAGGTATGCTTCATACATTCTTGTTTGCATTTGAGATGCACTCTTGTATGCATGGTTGTTTATGGGTATCATATGTCTTTTTGTTCATTTATGCACAACAGGTGTGATGCCAATGGCTTGGAAGATGCGTTGATCAAGCGTGTAATGGTAACACCAGAAGAGGTTATTACAAAAACTCTTGATCCTGTGGCTGCAGTGGTTAGCAGGGATGGGTTGGCTAAAACCATTTATTCCCGTTTGTTTGACTGGTAAAGAAACCTCCTTGTCTCAACTATCAGTGTTTTCATGTTGTTCTTCTGAGATACCTTGGAAATATAGCTATCAAGAAATACATAAATAATATGCACGCATCTATATACATTATGTTTTCTTCACTCAGATTACCATGATTTGGATGATATTTGTTCAACATTTTGTTACTTAGAAGATGTCATTTAATCGGTTACAGGCTCGTCAATAAAATTAACATTTCCATTGGTCAAGATCCAAACTCAAAATCCTTAATCGGGGTTCTTGATATCTATGGTTTCGAGAGTTTCAAGCACAACAGGTAAGCCCAAAACTTTCAACATTATTTGTGTTTGTATATGTAATGTCTCAGCTGACAATCTTGCGTATTAAATAGTTTTGAGCAGTTTTGTATCAATTTCACAAATGAGAAGCTGCAGCAGCATTTCAATCAGGTTTGTCAACTTGGTTAGTTAGTTTTTGTGATATTGTCTTCCTCCTTTCCCTAACTCAACATTAAATTAATGGTTAGTTGTGTTTTTGCAGCATGTTTTTAAAATGGAGCAAGAAGAATATACAAAAGAAGAAATTAATTGGAGCTACATTGAGTTTGTTGATAATCAAGACGTGCTGGATCTGATTGAGAAGGTTTTTTTTGTTGCTTCCTGCATATTATTATTACTATTATTTTGTAGCGTTAAATATTTAGTGAGTATTCCACGCTTTGAAATTGTATGGTCATCCGTTGATGGAAAATTCAAATTCCTACTAACTTAATCAATTTCTTGCAGAAACCTGGCGGAATTATTTCACTTCTAGATGAAGCTTGGTACGTACATGCAAATATTTGGTTTTGCTTTTTCCATGGTTGCTTCTTATATTTGTGCACTGCTCCTTCACGATTTTGAGAAATTGTTTATACCATGATCCCTCTAAAATAAATATATAAAACTCATTCAGTTTATATCATGATTTTTGGTACCATTTCAATTATTTTTGCCAATATCATTGCACTGCAAGATCAAGATCTATAGATTTATTTATTTATTTTCCATGAGTTGTGAATATAGATGTCTAGATTCAGATATACAAAATTTATTTAATACTTTAATTAATAATTTAAGTGCATACCCCTAAGTCTCAAATGTCCTATTTGACTTCTTGTAAAAAAATAACAAGGGAAACTACCCCTCCTTTCCAAGGGTCTTATTTGACTTTTTTTTAATATCTAAATTAAGGAAGAGTGAAATTACGGTTTAAGAATATTTTTATTAATTTGTTTGGTTATTAAAATTTGTAAGTAATATTTTACACCTATAACCTTTGGGTCCTGGATCCGCCCTAGCTCTTCCATAGACTCATGGTTTCTTTGGTTGGCATACAGCATGTTTCCTAAGTCCACACATGAAACATTTGCTCAGAAATTGTACCAGACACTGAAGAACAACAAGCGGTTTATCAAACCTAAGCTCTCCCGGACTAGTTTTACTATATCTCACTATGCAGGGGAGGTAAATAATTTCATGTTTATTTCTTATTGCAGTAATATAGCATTTACTTAAGGCATTTCCATTCTTTTCCAGGTAACTTATCTGGCAGATCAGTTCCTCGACAAAAACAAAGATTATGTTGTAGCAGAACATCAAGATCTTTTGACTGCCGCAAAGTGCTCTTTTGTAGCTGGTTTATTTCCTCCACTTCCTGTGGAATCGTCAAAGTCATCCAAGTTTTCTTCTATTGGGTCACGCTTCAAGGTATTATTAGGTTGCTCTCTGCCCTACTTTAGTTCAACAGCTTAGTGTCAGCAAAATAGCAGTCATTGATCCTGTAGTCAGTTGGGTAGAAACATGAACTTCCTGTAGTCACAAATTCCTGACTGCTTTCACTCTAGTTGGTAACCATTATGAATGCTATCTGATAAAGCTACAACTCTGAATTTCTTTAGGAACTATAAGAACGGATGCTAGAATGATAAACTCAATCCCGTTTCCGAAAATTTGATTCAAGTAATTAATAGCTTCTTCCTAAATAACACTTTGATAAAAGTCGATGTACTTGGGCCTGTGAGAATTGAATCATCCTGAGAGCATGCATGGAGGTGTGAGATATACATATTACATTATCATCATATATCATGAGCCATTTCTGAATGGGATTCATTTGACTCAGACGGGTGGGACATATGGAGAGACAGTACTAGAGGGTTGTTGATCATTGACACTTCGCCTTCTCATTTTGATGAAAACATCTTTTTCAGCTTCCATTTTAATTTGAACTTCAGTGTTAAAGCATGCGAGATTTCTGGATGCTATTCTAAAGAATATGGTAGTAAAAAAAGATGAAATGCAACAAATTTAGTTTATTAAAATTAAATGAGCCTTCTCATCCAATCAGTCATGTCTTGAGGCCGCCTTAGCTCACATCACAACTCTGTCCTCTTGAATTTTGAATCACCTTGTTACATAATTGCTAGATGCACAATGCCTGAGGAGCACAATAGTAGGACACAGTTGTAGGGATGGAGCTCCATGCATGTTAAGGATCTAAATTAAGTTTCTTAACGAGAGGCTCGTCATGTTCCTAGGTCAGATTGTTTTGGTTGGTTATCTTGTGACTGATATTTGTCTTCAAATGTACAGCTGCAACTTCAGTCTCTGATGGAAACCTTGAACTCAACAGAACCTCACTATATCAGATGTGTGAAGCCAAATAATGTTCTCAAGCCTGCCATTTTTGAGAACTTCAACATTATTCAACAGTTACGCTGTGGTGTGAGTATATTTCGCTTTGATCTCATGCTTTATTCCATTTATTTTGTTTTAATTTGTTGATGGGAAAACTAAACGTGTGTTCGTCCTATAATACTGTAGGGTGTTCTTGAGGCAATTAGAATCAGCTGTGCTGGGTATCCTACAAGGCGAACATTTTATGAATTCCTTCTCCGATTTGGTGTTCTTGCTCCAGAAGTCTTAGATGGAAAGTGCGTCTTAGATTTCTTTTTCCAGATTCAATGAATTAACACACATTATAGTATAATTCTATTTTTCCCTAGATCTAGATATAACTAGTTTTCCTTCAAAAAAAAGAAGAAGATATAACTAGTTTTCTTGTTTGATCTATATTTGCTCCTGTAACTCATCTGACTTAATCCTATGCAGCTATGATGACAAGGTTGCATGCCAAATGATTCTGGATAAAATAGGATTGAAAGGGTATCAGGTACTTAAATATTTTTATAACTTTGTGTGGGGTTTGCTAATTGGTTAGGGAAATTTGGTTATTTTAAGGTAGTGAGGCACTACTCTGTTGAATTGTCCCTGGGGCTGTTTATGATGTCACAGCAATTCTGCAACATGATTACCTATGCAGATAGGCAAAACAAAGGTGTTCCTAAGAGCTGGTCAGATGGCTCAGTTGGATGCAAGAAGAGCAGAGGTTCTGGGAAATGCTGCTAGAACCATCCAAAGGCTGATGCGTACATGTATTGCACGCAAGAAGTTCCTTGCAATGCGCAAAGCTGCTATTGTGATACAATCACATTGGCGAGGTATTTATCAGTTTTTGAAACTTCATTGGTTTGGTTTGTCTTCGCTTCCTAAAAATATTCAGCTAATTTTGGTGTGAAATATATTTGTCCTGTAAGTTGAGAGTACTGATTATGTTTTTTGAGATTTTAGAGAGGACATTTTCCATTTGGTTGGTCATGTTCTCTAAACTTGTTACTTTTAGCACATATATATGTATGTATATAATTAAACATAACATATATGGTCCGGTGAAGTTGTGATCCTTCTCTCCTTTTCATATGATTAGGCAAACTGGCTTGCAAAATGTTTGAGCAGCTACGGCGTGAAGCTGCAGCTAAGAAGATTCAGAAGACTTTCAGGCGGTACATTGCCAGAAAATCCTATTTATCAGTAAGGTTGTCTGCAATTACATTGCAGACTGGATTAAGGACAATGAGTGCTCGCAATGAGTTCAGATTCAGAAAGCAAACTAAGGCTGCAATTATTATCCAGGTCTTATTTCCACACATCTCTGATTATGCTATGTTAAAATTAAGAAACTAGTTTTTATGAGTTGAATCAATTTAACATAGCTTTTTGCCATGGCTTGTAGGCTCGATTCCGTTGCCACACAGCACATTCTTATTATAGGAGTCTCCAGAGAGCTACAATTGTTTCACAATGTGGCTGGAGAGGAAGGATTGCTCGAAGAGAACTGAGAACACTAAAAATGGTTTGATCATGTCCCTGGATGTGTTTTTTTTTTCCATTTCTCTGAACATGTTTTGCTTCTGCATCATAAACATTTAAGGATTAAATTAAGGCGGTAACCGTTAATGTGAATCATCAGGCTGCAAAAGAAACAGGGGCTCTTAAAGAAGCGAAGGACAAACTAGAAAAGCGTGTGGAAGAGCTCACTTGGCGCTTGCAGTTGGAGAAACGATTAAGGGTAATTTTACATAAGAATTTATTGACGGTATTTTGCATAAGACTTCCATTCTTAACCGGTTATTTGATTTGCAGACTGATTTGGAAGAAGAGAAGACACAAGAAATCACTAAGTTGCAGGAGGCTTTGCATGCAATGCAAGCACAAGTTGAAGAAGCAAACAATAGAGTTATCAAAGAACAAGAGGCTGCTAGGAAAGCTATTGAAGAGGCGCCTCCAGTTATTAAGGAGACTCCTGTATTGATTCAGGATACAGAAAAGATAAATTCATTAACAGCTGAGGTTGAGAGTTTGAAGGTAGGCTCTTGGATAGTTTTCCTTTGACTTGTCTGGTATGCTTATATCTCACTTATTAGTCTTACTCAGATGCTATATAAACTCGAGATTCAGAGAAGGCTCTCCTTGATTGTTTATTACATTCTTAAACCTCAAATGCTCACGTGTATAATACTAAGATTTATACGAAATTAAAGTCATGCATTCTAACTAAAACCCCTGTAATGAAAATTGCATTTTTGGGTAATTTTGATTCATATGTATAGTTGGGGATCATGTATACTCTTGACCCACATTTAATTTAGTGGCGCTCATGCCTTCTTGAATCAGATAGAGGCAGCAAGGGATAATTGCAAAAAAAGTGTCATGTACTATTCATTTTTTGCAAATGATAGCCTTCTTCTTTGATAATGGGAAAAAAGTGCTTTGAACTTGAATTTTGTTGCACTTTGTATCAATTTGTTTCAAAATGATGATTATGTTCTTGGAATTTTAAATTTAAAAGAAACAGAATTTTCACATCATTTAATTTTCTTCCTCTTTATTGTATTGGTGTTCTTTTACTATGCAGGCTCTGCTGCTTTCAGAAAGACATGAAAAAGAGGAGGCCAGAAAATCTTCTGCAGAGTCTGAAATCAGAAACCAAGAGCTGGGTAAGAAACTTGAAGATGCAGGGCAAAAGGTGGAGCAGCTACAGGAATCAATGCAGAGGTTTGCTACATGCTTCTGGATTTTGATCTGTTTTAGAACTAGTTCCTCCAATGTTATGATTGAATCAAAGCTTCTCTCTCTTTTTTTTCAAGTCTATTCTCTTTCTGTGAATCAGGCTAGAAGAGAAACTTTCAAATATGGAGTCCGAGAATCAAGTACTCCGTCAGCAAGCACTCACAATGTCGCCAACAGGAAAAACTTTATCTGCACGAACACGGACACCAATTCTTCAGGTATCAACATTGATCGCTATATATTGAATACACAATGTACAAATTCTTCAGAATACATGTTGACTATTCTTGTGATAAATTTACAGAGGACACCCGAGAATGGGAACACTATAAATGGGGAAACCAGAGTTATATCGGTGAGGGGCTTAAGCATAATTGTTGTTTATGAATGTGCATTCCACCTCTTGTTAGGTCAGAACCCAGTCTTGATTGTTGTATTGCTTGTTTCTATGCTTTATTTATCAGGAGGACGTGTCTCATGCTATATCAAATACCCGTGAGCCTGTATCTGAGGAGAAACCACAGAAGTCTCTTAATGAAAAGCAACAGGTAAGTGGCCATTGATGTGCTTTCCATTGCTGTTTTCTATTTTCATTTTTTATGTGTTCATCTTCTCCGTTTTAATTGTTATTGCAATCTAATTTTCTGCTTCAGGAAAACCAGGACTTACTGATCAAATGCATATCACAAAACTTGGGATTTTCTGGGAGCAAACCTGTTGCTGCTTGTGTCATATATAAATGTCTTCTTCAATGGAGGTCATTTGAAGTTGAAAGGACGGGTGTTTTTGATCGTGTTATTCAAACAATAGCTTCAGCCATTGATGTAGGTTAAAGACAATTCAAGTCTAAGAAATTCTCTATGGGAAAAATCTCACTTAGCTACCCTTAAGTATGCCCCTTTCTCAATCAACTACCCCTAAGTTTAAAAAGTTTTTGACAAACCCTCTTAAGTATTTTAGTCTCAATTTACCCCAATTCCGTCAACTTTTGGGTGTGAACTGAAAAAAATACCCTTGTTTTTATACGAGGGTATTTTCATCATTTAACGTTCAAAAGTTGACAGAATTGGGGTAAATGGAGACTAAAAAAACTTAGGGTATGTCAATTTGTTTTTAAAATATAGGGGTAGTTCATTGAGAATAGTGCATACTTTAGGGGAGCTGAGTGAGATTATCCCCTTATATTATTTTGATCGCATATAACTAATGTTGGCAACTCATATGTCATTGAAGGCCCCGGATAATACTGCTACATTAGCCTACTGGCTGTCCAACTCGTCCACTTTGTTGTTGCTGCTACAACATACTCTGAAAGCTAGTGGAGCAGCGAGCTTGACACCTCAACGACGTAGAACAACATCAGCTTCTCTTTTTGGGAGGATGTCTCAAGTAAGTTAGCAAGAACTAGTTTGGGCACCTAATCCCATCGCTTCTTTTTCTTCTGTCTTTTCTTAATCATTAACATTGTGTGAATCATAGGGGTTGCGTGCACCTCCCCAGAGTTCCCCGCTTCCATTTTTCAATGGTCGAGCACTTGGTAGGCTGGATGATCTACGACAAGTTGAGGCCAAATACCCAGCTTTACTGTTTAAGCAGCAGCTCACTGCTTTCCTTGAGAAGATATATGGAATGATTAGAGACAATCTTAAAAAAGAGATCTCGCCATTACTTGGGTTATGTATTCAGGTAGCTACCTACTTTCCTTGTCTTGAACATTGTTTTTTTTATTGACTAAATCAGGTGTATCAAAGTTTTTTTGGACTCAAGACCTTGCTTATGTAGAATTAAGGGAGCACAAAACAATTTTTTATTCTTAAAAAACTTTAAGATTTATGTAGCAAGCAAGAAATGGGCTTCCTTGTGTAGAAGAGAGCACTAAATTCTTGACCCCCACCTTGAGAGAAGCCCAATAAGGATGAACAGAGAGGCCCAACTGAAGATGGGAAGAGAAATAAGAAGTGAGGTATCGCTGCTAGGACTTGAACTCATGTCCCAACACCCAAGTTCAAGTGTTTGACCAGTTGGACTTGAACATTGTTGTTCAAGTCCAACTGAGAAATTGTAATAACTGATTATCTTCTTTAGTAATTTATAACTATTTAAGCGTGTCTCCAAACACTTGATGTAACTGTTAGAATAATGCTTGTAACTAATTTTCCTCTTATGAGCATTAGTCTTTTCATGTTGTGGGAGCAGCCCCTGTTTGACATGGTAATAATTAGAAAATGAAGAAATAAACTAAGCTATTAGATTGTCTTTTCAAGTGCCAGAGGTCAGTGATCAGGAAGCAACATTGTGTCGGGTTCAAGATTTGTTTGTCAATCTGTCTCTTTTCTTAATAAAGTTGAAGCAGTAAATAAGCACACTGACAACATTGTGTCTTCTTATGTTATCTTCATCAGGCACCTAGGACATCACGGGCGAGTTTGGTGAAAGGACGATCACAAGCTAATGCTGTTGCTCAGCAAGCTTTAATTGGCCATTGGCAAAGTATCGTCAGAAGTTTGAACAACTATTTGGAGACAATGAAAGCCAACTTTGTGAGTTTTACATACAATGTGTTATCATTCTGATATTTGTTTTAGGGTCGATACCGTCTCCTCATGCATTGTGGCTTTTGCAGGTTCCCCCTTTCTTGGTCCGTAAAATTTTTACCCAGATATTTTCATTCATCAATGTCCAGCTATTCAACAGGTACTCTTTCCAACTTTGGTTGAGCCTTTTTGATCTCTCACCAACTCTTGTTGGGCCAAGTGGCAAAAATAGACCCCCTTCTACATAAGGGGTGGTCTTGAACCCAAATCTTTTTTATTTTGTTGAGAATATCTTGAGCCCAAATTCTGATACATTTAAATATGGGATAATTGCAAAAAAGTACTTTTGACGCATTGATTTTTTGCAAGTTATAGCTCTCTTCTATGATAATTGCAAAAAAACTTCCATGAACTCGTCTTCTTGTTGCACTTTGTGCAAATTTGTTCCAAAACAACAATTTTACCCTTGAAAATTTTAAAAATAGTAAGTAAAAATTTAGAATGTTCTTCCTCTTTGTACCGTAGAAAGAGGAAGAAAATTAAGGGATATGAAAACTTTGTTTTTCTTATTATTTTTAGATTTCAATTTTCAAGAGTAAAATCGTCATTTTAAAACAAATTTACACAATGTGAAATAAAAAGACAAGTTCAAGGCACTTTATTGCAATTGTCATAGAAGGGGACTACAACTTGCAAAAAGTCAACACCTCAGTGTACTTTTTTGCAATTATCCCTATAAATAATTGCTGATAAATAAGGTACCCTCTCTCATACACAAAATTGGCATCCACATGACATTTATGTTGTTTCTTTCTGCAGTCTGCTATTGCGGCGTGAATGTTGTTCATTCAGTAATGGAGAGTATGTGAAATTAGGGTTGGCTGAATTAGAACAATGGTGCTCTGAGTCAACCGAGGAAGTAAGTGCCGAGATCTTGCTTGATCTTAATTCCCAATATATTTTATACGTCTGTCTTTCTAATTTATCCTTTGTGTGCAGTACGCAGGTACAGCTTGGGATGAGCTAAAGCACATTAGGCAGGCCGTCGGGTTCTTAGTAAGATTTTTTGTGTAACTTTTCCGTACTCAGTCGCTTTTATTATTCCTGATTTGTTGCTAACCATGTTTTGGTCTCTTAACAACTCCTAAGGTCATTCATCAAAAGCCCAAAAAGTCATTGCATGAAATAACAAAAGAGCTTTGCCCGGTAAGTACTTGCTTGATCTCCCGTTGAAGATTCTCATCTCCTCTCTTCTTCTATTTCAGAATTTCAATATATTTTACTTTCTGCTGTTTCAGGTACTCAGCATACAACAGTTGTACAGAATCAGCACAATGTATTGGGATGACAAGTATGGCACACACAGCGTTTCTTCTGATGTAAGTGAACTGGCATTGAATAATAATAAAAATAATCCAAAAACTAGTGTCTTGTCTTGGATGACTATTTTTTTTATCGCCTAAATCAAAGCCTTTTTTAGCTCAAGACCTTAGTTATGTAGAAGTAAGAGAACACCAACATTTTTTTATTCTTGAAGAACTCTTTAAAATTATCATATCAAGAAATGGGCTCAAGAGTGCCCTTATGTAGAATAGAGCTTCTTTTTGCCACTTGACTCCATTATGAGAGGCTCGACAAGGACTGAATAGAGAGAAGAGAAAGGTCCGAATGACTGAATAGAAAGAGGTTTAACAGAAGCTGGGAGGTGGTGATAAGTGTAAGCAACCGTTAGAGCTGGATAAATAAAGTGTACGCAACCGTTCTCCAAGACCCAAGTTCAAGTGTTTAACCAGTTGGACAAACAAACTTTGGTAGAGCTGGTGTTTGACTTTCACGACATGCAACTGTTAGATACCATGTGCATATTTTATACATAACTATCAAGTTGTCAAGTGCTTGGATATTTTCCCACGGGATTAACAATTTGGAAGTCTTCCTATTTTTGAGTTCTGACATTCTGTTTTGATGCTACGGAAACTTTTGTCATTTCAGGTGATCTCAAACATGAGAGTTATGATGACAGAGGACTCCAACAATGCTGTTAGCAGTTCTTTCCTATTAGATGACGACTCAAGGTATTACTTCTCAATACTTTGTAGGGAAAATGTTATTTACGCCTCCGATGACCTTTGAGTTTTAGGAACCCTTAAAGGTGAGGGGTTATCAGTAACACGACATCACTTTTTGTTATTTATCGAAACCCCACTGAATAGATCGTGGCTTTATCAAGAACACACTATCACCTTTTCAGTGGGGTTTTGATGAATAACGAAAAGTGATTGTGTTATCAATAACCCCTTGTAGATACAGTGTGTTATTGAGAATCAAAGGTCATCGATGGTGTGCGTTTAAAGTTACCCCTGCTTTACCTAAAAATCATAACATAGAAGACGGTCTATTTACCTTACCAAATGGCTGCAGCATCCCATTCTCTGTTGATGACATCTCCAAGTCAATGCCAAAAGTAGACATAACCGATGTCGATCCCCCCTCGTTAATCCGAGAAAACTCGGGATTCGTGTTCTTGCTTCCGCGGTCTGAATGAAGACGATCTATCGCCGTACTCAGAATCAAACCTGTGCATAAGTCTGTCAGCACCATTCCATGTGTATAATATATGTTTGGTCAACCCAGGCAAGCATATTTGTGTGATGTCCGGGTCAATTCATTATCGCGATTTTCGCCCCTCACGTTACATCAACAAGAGGGTATTTTTTTATAGGCTTAACAACATTTTTTTGTGTGTTTAGTATGGAAGTACAGAGAGACACAGGCAATGGTGCCGTGGTTTCTGTGAGGCCTGAAATTGGCCTTTTCTCCGGTGTGGTTTTGGTGAGTTTTGAGTGTGTAATTGATCACAGCATTGTATCTTATAGGCGCCACTTTTTGTTGTAGGTGGAACCAAAGTTGTCTTAAATGTAATATTCATTTTTTCTTCCTATTAAGACATCGAGTCCAAAGAGTCATTTTTAAGACTTAACCAGCTTAGAAGATAAGACTTATTAACAGGCTTCAGGGATAAATAAGAAAATTAATTTATACTTTGAAGATGGCGGATTTGAGTCTGTGTTCATGAGTTACTCGATTTCATATCAAAGGATCCATTCGACTAAAAGTTTGTTCATAATAAAATATCTCATTATAATTATAGTTTGGGTGAATTGTCAACCCTAGAGTACTGTCTAGGGCTAAAAAAAACTTTATTTTTTGTCCACTTTTTATGGTGTACAAAGTATTATCTATCATTTTGTGATAAACAGCGGATTACAACTTTGACTTATCATTTATGATAAAACGTAATTTTACAGTAGTTTTGTGGACAATTCATAATACATTCAATAGTGTGTGGATAATTATATTTTTCTAACAGACGACGATGGGCAATATTTTGTGTTTCTTAAAAACATAGACAAATGGAAAGGTCCAATATTGTAGAGTAGGTCTTGACAATTAACCCGACACTTACAATTCCCGATTCCACCATCGGTAAGTAAAATGTGTTAGCCCACTATAAACAATTTGAGAATGAATATGTTGTTCGATCCTCTACAAGATTTTTTCAGTTTGAAATTACAATTTTCAGTACACCGAGTCTCGTCGTCTATAAATAGAATGAAAGGTTACATAAATAATACATGATCAATTTTTTTTGCCAATTATAACATGAATATCCTATATATTATTCAGGAATAAATTAATACACACTTTTATTTGGAAGTGATGGATTGAAGACGACATAAAGTAAGAAATGACAACCTTCAAGTTTTCCTATAGGTTTGGAATTGGAAGGATTGTGAAACTCAGATAGAATCAACCAACCCTAGGCCTTGCCCGCTTCAAACCCTCAATTGACATTAAGAATGTTTAGGCCCGAGTGACGAGGAAGACGTTACCGTGATAACAGCCGTTACAGTTACGGTTACGTTACACGGAAGCAAGGTATACATATATGCTTCCGTACCGGAATATAGGTTCTTCTCAGTCTTACACGCTTCTCCACCGTGTCTCGCCAAATAAATAAAATAAAGACGCCACATTTTACTAATAAAAAAGCACGTTTCCAGCAAATTCTGAGAATTCGGATGAGAGAGAGAGAGAGAGAGAGAGAGAGAGAGATATGCATCGTGGCTCAGACAAAGTATCTAAACTCCTCCAGCAACATTACTCTTTCTTCCAATAATTTATTGTTTTTATTTAGAGATTTTATTTTTTGTTGATCGGGAAATTGAATTGGGCTGAGAAGAGAATTTGAAACTAATCAGTGATGAGCTGTGCTTGAACAGAGCAGATTCCTGGTTCATAGCTCTACTCCATCTGGTAATTGATTTCTCATTTTCAATACTGCATAATTTTTTTTTGTTTTTGCACATCATAGCATTAGCTGCTTCAAAGGGTGTTTTCAGGATTTTTTTTTTGTGTGAACTTGTTATGAAAGGAACATTTTTGAGGCCAGTGTGTTTGAAATCATGATACTTGGAAGCAATTTTGTTTATTTATGATAATTTACTTTCTGGGTTTGCTTAATTTGATTTCACTGGTTGAAAAATGGTAAATTTTGTAGAAGATGGTGCCGAGGATGGGAATTGGGAATAAGGGTTATGGAGATTCGAATAGCATAATGTTCTTGACCGAGATTGAAGCCATAGGTAAAGCTTTGTACGTGGACAACAATACCCCTTCCCGGAGCTTGATTTCTTCAACCTCCGGTAGGTCCAAACAGCCGGCAACGGCAAGAACCCAATTGTCTAATCCCAAATTAAATGGGAGATTCGGTTGCTATGGTGGAGAGACTTCCCAGAAGGACAAAAACTCCATCTGGAAATGGAAGCCCTTAAAGGCCTTCTCTAGAAGCAAGAAGTTGAAGTGTTCCTTCTATGTCCATGTACACTCAATCGAAGGCCTGCCCTCGAGCTTCAATGGCACTAGCTTTCGTGTCCATTGGAAGAGACACGACGGGGAATTAGTGACTAACTCTTCAAAGGTCTCTCGAGGAGTGGCTGCGTTTGAAGAGAGATTGGTCCATATTTGCTCAGTTCATGTTAGTAGAAGTGGACCTCACCATTCAGCCAACTATGAGGCCAAGCATTGCTTGCTTTACGCCACGCCGGTTTCTTCACATGAACTTGATCTGGGGAAGCATAGGGTAGACCTCACCAGATTGCTCCCTCTCACGTTCGAAGAACTCGAGGGTGAGAAGAGGTCAGGGAAATGGGGAACAAGTTATAAGCTGTCTGGAAAAGCTGTAGGTTCGGTGTTGAATGTTAGTTTTGGATACTCTTTGCTTGGACATAAAGTTAGGGTTCCTAACCAGAGCGTTCCAGTTTTGCTGAGCAGGAACTCTAGTGCCTCGTCTCAGTCTGTAGAGAATGTGAAAGATCTTCATGTGGTGACTCCAACTCCAAAGTCTGAACTTGCCAGTTCTTTGATGACCCTTTATCAGAAACTTGATGAAGATGAGCCCATCAAACCAAATACTCAACCTTCAATGGATTCGAGTTCTGAAAATGGGTTTAAAGAGAACTTAGAGTTCTCTGTAATTGAACAGGGAATCGAATTGCCAGAGAAATCAGAGGAAGCTGCTGCTGCTGGGCTTGTTGTCCATGATGACAATAACGCGTGCACTAAAGAATCACTCATGAAGGAGTTAGAGTCAGCCTTAAGGAATGTGATAAATCTGGAGGCTGAGTCAGACTCCGAGTTAGATTCTCTTGAAGATGATGAAGAAGACACAGATGTTGAGTCAGACAATGCATCAAATAGTAACATGAACTCCACTAGCTTCAACGATGTTACTGAATCCGAGTTCTTGAGGATGTTGGGTATTGAGGATAGTCCAGTTACCTCAAGTTCCGAGAGTGAAACTGAGTCTCCTAGAGAGTTTGGAGTGTGCGTCCCAGACACTTCATCAGGATCTAGCTCAGAGATCTTGGCAGCTCAGGCGGAGCAACACATCGCAGTTCAGGAGGGTAAGAGCAAGAGAAGAGCTAAAATGTTAGAAGATCTGGAAACAAAAGCTTTGATGCGTGAATGGGGCTTGAGCGAGAAAGCTTTTCAATACTCTCCACAGAGCTCCGATAGGTTTGGAAGTTCATATGGTTTATCTGTGGAGGACCCTCTTGTGTTGCCTCCACTTGGGGAAGGTTTTGGGACATTTCTTCAAACAAAGGATGGAGGGTTTGTGAGGACTATGAATCCATCGCTTTTCGGGGGCGTGAGAAGTGGGGGAAGATTGATTATGCAGGTTTCTAGACCAGTTGTTGTGCCTGCTGAAATGGGGTTTGGTATAGTGGAGATATTGCGAGGATTGGCATCGGTCGGTATGGAGAAGCTCTCTATGCAAGCAAGTGAGCTAATGCCTCTGGAAGATATCACTGGGAAGACGATGCAACAAGTTGCACTGGAAGCTGTTCCGGCTCTAGAGGGGCATGAGAGGTATGTTGAAGTATGAAACTCGCACCCCATAAAACATAAGGGTTATGGAACCGACCTGATATATGTTCAAAACTAACCTGATTTTACTCAGGTGTAAAAGTACAAATGTGGATATCATTTTTATTTGTGAAATCAGACTTGATACATGTACACAACTAATCTTGTTAGGCTCACATGTGAAAGTCCAATTCTTTTGTTCCCTCTCCCATAGTTTGTGTCAAGGTCCCACATTGAAAATATGTGGATCTGTTTGTCACTTGATGAACGCCTCCGACATCTACCTATCAGTTCGAGTTTTTAGATCAGTTCAGTCTTTACATGTATCAAACCCTTTCACGAAAGATGTAGATTCGTCTCTTGGGGGCCTCCACTTATTTTATTATGACCCACGTGTAGATGTCTACACCAGTTTCTTTTTCACATGGTAAACCTTTTTTTGCTTATCTTTGGTACAGACAATCTTTACCTGAACACAAGCCTAGACAAAACAAGTGTAACTCAAGCTCAACAAGCACTGAGATCGACATAGAACATGTACCTCTACAAGATCTTGCACCTCTAGCTATGGAGAAGATGGAAGCACTCTCAATCGAAGGATTAAGAATACAATACAGCATGTCAGACAACGAAGCACCTTCAAGTATCAGCTCGAAGCCTCCACCCCAAGGCATTTCAGCACAGCATAGCAAAGGAAGAGCCGTGGGACTTCAGTTGCTGGACATAAAAGACAATCATCGGGACAACACCGATGGACTAATGAGCCTCTCCTTAACAATCAATGAATGGCTTAAGCTCGACGCGGGAGAGATCAGCGACAGAGATGAGATCAACGACAGGACGAGTAAAATTCTAGCCGCACATCATGCAACCTCGCCGGCTACAATTCCTGGAGGCAAGACTAAGTCTGGTCGGATGGGGAACAACATTACAGTAGCATCAATGGTGCAGCTTCGTGATCCATTGAGAAACTACGAGCCAGTGGGTGCACCAATGCTCTCTCTAATTCAAGTAGAGAGAGTGTTCAAGGCTGAGGTCGAGGAGACGAAAGAGGAGGAAGAGGAAGAGGAAGCTATGACTCGGTTCAAAATCACTCAAGTCCACGTGGCGGGTTTGAGGGCCGAGCCTGGGAAGAAGAAGCTCTGGGGCGGGTCGAACCTGCAAGGGTCAGGGTCACGATGGCTTATTGCTAATGGGATGGGGAAGAGTAACAAGAGTCCTTTTATGAAGTCAAAGGTTGTCTCTAAATCTACCAAGGCGCAACCTGGAGATTCGTTATGGAGCATCTCTTCTAGAGTTCTTGGTGGTGGTGCAAAATCGAAGGAATTGGAGGCTACTAATCCACATGTTAGGAACCCCAATGTTATTTTCAAAAGTGAAACTATTAGACTGAGCTGAGGAATGTAAGAGTAGCTGCAGTTGGGGGTGAATCGCCTACCAAATTGGTTTTCGGTAGTTTTGACAGTTCTCTATGTTGATCGGAGATCAGGGTATGGAAGAGAATTAGGAGTTCAGAATGCTCTAAGTGGGTTTGAATGCAAGATTCATCACCTCGTTTGAGGTGAATTCAATTCGCCCCCCTTCTGACTATTTGTCACGTGACTCATGGCTTTATGTCAGGACTCACCGGGCTGATCGCCTCCAGTGTTGTGGATGGTTAGGTGAATTGAGGACTAATCGCCTATTTTCATTGGATGCTGTACCTATTAGACTGATCTATAGAAGCTTAGAAGGGTTGGTTGATGAGCTATGAATACAAACTCTTCATGTATATAATGCAGACACACTGACACAGTCTATATGTGCAAATGTGAATGTTTTTGGTGTATCTTAGTGTTTTTGGTGCATTTATCTTGAAATCAACAAAAAAATCATCAAACTACTGAAATATAGTATCTCAATGCAACCTAGAAAGTGTTAAGGATGTCTGAAAGAAACCTGGTATTTAGTGTATTGCTCACTTGATTATCATCTATTGCAGTTCAAGGTTCGGTCTCCTTTACATTGGATCTCCATGCTTTCTGACAAATCCACAGTTTCATAGGGACAAGCAATGGCTCAAAAAAAATCCAGGAACCATAAGCAAATGCTTCATGATCTGCACAATTTGTTCATGATTAGCAGGTTATATACAATACTTAAGTCAATCAACTGAACACAATGAAATAAAATTTGGGGATTGGGCATGAAGTGACCGTTAAAACATTCACCTAGTGTTGTTCAAACAACTGCCTAAACCATGTATATCATAAGCAATGTTGAATCAAGTATAGTTGTATTCAAATTACACTGCCTAACAGCGAGTGCTCAATCTATAGACTTGAATCAAGTATAGTTGAATTAAGCAGCATAGTTAACACAAGGCGTGGAATAACCCACCTTTGTGATATGCATTAAGGCAACACTGTCTTGTTGCTAAGAATCTCATCATCTTCTTCCATATATTTTGGCTGCAAAACACAGGTGTATAATGGAAACTATTTTAGACCAGTACTTATGCAAAGAAGTGTCATCATAACATTAACTAGACTAAGATTTCGTGATAAAACCATCAAGATCAAAACCATAGTTGATCCAAGCTATGCTATGGTAGACACATAGTACGATTAATCCAATACGGTCATGTCATTCAAACATTTGAATTCAGTAACCAACATACAGTATTACTTACTGATCTCTCCTATCAATAAACTAAGGATAGAATAAATTTCATTTACCTCATTTGAGCCTGACTCAGATACTGATGGCTTCTCCTCTGGATGTTGAGCAGCATATTCATTCAGAACCTCGAATATCGTTGGGAGATCATTTATCATAGTGAAGAGTCTTTGCCTGCATCAGATTAATATCATACACATGTTGCAGCACAAACCTTCAAAACTGAGCTTATAAACACAAGTTTAAAATCTGGATTACTGTCAGATGGAATGAACCGCGCCCTAAGCATACATTGCCAGTGCAGTTTTTTAATCTGGTTAAATAACGATAAAAGCAATACTACTCTTCTGATAAGGGCCTATTACGTTATGGGTTAATTGTCAAAAACTACCCTAAAGTATAGTCCACAAACGAAAACTACCTAAAGTTTTGTCCACCGACTTCCGTTAGAAAAAACGTAACAGGTTAACTGTCAAAAAACCACCCTAAGGTATTGCCCACACAACTATAGAATGCATTATGAATTGCCCACACAACTTTAGAATGCATTATGTATTGCCCACAAACCTATTGAATCCGCGAAGCAATGTCCAGACCATTCATTCTGAACATTCATCACAGTTTCTCCCTGTTGCGTTTTTCTAACGGAAGTCGGTGGACAAAACTTTAGTGTAGCCTAAAAGTGAAGACAAAATTTTAGGCGATTTTACGTTTGTGGACTATACTTTAGGGTAGTTTTTGACAATTAACCCGTAAGTTATTCATAAGCACCATCGAAATGGGTACCTGCCAGCCTTGTCGAAAAATGTGCCAGTCCTGTCAAATCGAGCTCCAAAATAGAAAGCCAAGGCAAGTAACCATGAGTCAGAGTGAACAGCAACCATAGATAGCCAGTCCTTAACATGCATCTTATCTCTGGAAACATTAATGCCTATTATCGGCTCTGGCATGTCTGGAGGCACTGCTTCAACAAGTAATTTAACTTCCCACCTTCCATCATCACATCCATACAAGCAAAGATCCTCCTTTTCTGAAAGAAATGTCATGTTGTCATTCTTACTGAAAACCCCGTGTTACATCAACTAAACATCCAATTATACACATCATGAGATGTGCATCTGCCGGGCTCAAATCTTTCGCCAAGTACGACTGTTTAGATTAGCTTCATGTATACTAAACAATGTAAGACCCAAAACAACAGACCTTGAATCTTATAAGAAGCTACACATGCTCTGTCAGTAGTTGCCTCACAGGCTCATAGAATAGAAGAGTACTCAACATGCAAAATCACAGTGCCAACTAGAGTTGGCTAAATGATGCACTAAATAGGTACGAGTTAAATGTGTTTGAGTTCAACATAATTCAAGATAAATCAATACTTAAATTCACTACTAGTGTGAAACATGTTATTTACACGGTGGATAACTCGTACCAATTATTTAAATGTGTGATACCATATCAAACCTGTTTTTCTTTGTGTTGCAGAACACAATCAATTTACACTTTCATAAACACAATTACAATATGTGTCGTGCTCGTATAGACTCCCACGACACAAGTTCAATCTTGAACAGGACATAGCAATAATGCCTACAAAATGTTATCGCAACAATGAATCATTCTTTCATATTTTTCTTAAAGTACAAAATTAATAATTCTAGTTCTACAACTTTCCTAGCCTCCGCAATCTGTTCCTTCTCTACTGTGACCACTGAAACACAGAAAATTAAGGAAAATCAAGCTCGACCTCAGCGATTGACCAATATAGACCACAGAGGCACATACATTGCTATTCATACCCCCAAATCCCAATCACAACCCACCGATTACAATTTACAAATCAAACGCAGAGAAGAGCGCGAAATTAAGAAGGGGGAGAAAACCCTAACCAGGATCACATTGCCGGTAAAATTCATCAGAATCTGCACAAACACAAAACAAGCAAACAAACGAAGAACGTCGAGGAGCAATACTCGTAGAACAAGAACTGAAGAAGAAGATCAGGAAAGGCAAAATAGGAAGAAGAATAAGAAATGGATCGGAAAACGCGAAAGAGGAGGAGAAGATGAAGAGACCGGTCGTGAGGGCTCTGATCAAGGCGGCTCGGCGGCCCCTGAAGTTCGCGAAGACGTCGTCCACGGTGATGTCCATGCTCTTCGCCATGGAGTTACAGAGCTGGCTTCGTTGCTTTTGGGTACAAAAATGGAGATCGGAGAAGAAAGAGACGGTTGAGGGGTGGAATCGGGAAGAGCTTGCTTTTTATATAGGAACGACGGAGAAGAGAAAGAAGCGAGCACAGGACAAAGATTTGACAGTAGCTATATAGCGAGGGAAATGAAAGAGGAATTTTGATGGACTGAGTTGAATATCAGTTATATAATGTGTTCTCCCAGCCACGTGGTCCCCAGTCATTGGATGGATATGTTGTGGAGCCCTTTAGTATTTTGTATAATTGTATTGGTGCTATTTCAAAATAATAATAACAATAATTGTATTGGTGCTCCAAAAATTAGTTTTACTGGACAAATCCAGTGTTTTTCAGCATAATATTCGTGGAAATTTTACGGTGGAAAAATGAGATGAGGATACGACAAACTTTTGGGTATGTTCGGAATGTTGATTTTATGATTAGGAACCTTGGATAATCCAGGTAAAATCTTCGGTGACTTATCCTTGTTTCGGACTATAGTGTTACTAGTGTATCTCTCTGTTCGATTTGGGTGGACTTTTGGTGTCTCAAATGCTTGTCGATTCCGTTGTTGAAACCCTATTGGATGAAGAGCGCTAGGTAACTAAGGAGGTATCCAAAAAAAAGGAAAAGACGTATCGAGTGATCTCAGATCCCAGCAGACCGAAGTACGACTCATTTTCAGTACTCCAGAGGTCCCATGGGGTCTCATTTCAATTGGTGAGGCTGCTTTGCAAACCCTACTGCATGTTTTTTTGGTGATCCTCCTCGAACGAGAGGGGGCAATTGTCCAACGTCCTCTTCTTTCAGTGCAAGACGGCTCCCCGCTTAATGGGTTGGGGATCAGGCTTTCAGTGTTGCTCGCTTCTCCATGCTCATCCGGGAGGCATGAAAAGGTCTTTAGACCCCTAGTTCTCGCTCCAAATTATGCAGTAAGTCATGTTCCCCAAGGGGGTCGCCAATACTCCCTAGAGATCCACAATTTTCGGGTGTCGCAAAAAAGCATAGGCCTTCTACTCTACAGGTTTGCTGGTAGGCAAAAGGTCTTGGGTCATGGGTGCGGCACATGTTGTTGCCAGAACCCTAGGGGGCAGTCTAAAGTCTGCGGTCGTGGTAGATAGGCCCGCTCTTGACTAATCATAGCGGGGATTGGGTTCGACTAGTCGTGTCAGACTACTCTTCTAATCTTCGCCCATGAAGGACAAGTCGAACTCGAGAGTAAAGAAGTTGTCTGTCCTTGACCTCCGCAAACATTTTGCAGCTATGTGGCCACTACAACCATAGTCGAAACAGAAAAATGGAAAGTGCTTATACTGAAGTTGAGCCGAACGGGGTAGAGGATTCTAGGGATACTCAAACAGATGGAACGCCGGGGGAGACCCGCTAGGTCCTTCCAGAAATGGACTCGCATATAGCCTCTCACCCTTGCCTCTATTGGCGTGTTTCCACATCCACGAAACCTCCGAGAGCCTCTCCAATGGTGAAGGCCCCCGATGTCGAACTATCTTGCCCGTATATGCAGCCGAGAGAAAGGGAGAGACATGTTCCATTAGTTTTGATTTGTTTCCAGTCCATTAGCGGGTAACGCTTCTTCTCGCTGTAACCTTTAGCAATTTATCCCCAAAAGGTACTACCCTTTTGTTGGTTGTCCTTCATTGCATCTCTAGATGTGCGTAGCCAGACTCGAATGAGGTGCTTGGCTGCATCAGGGTTCCATTTTCTTCTATAACCTCCTCCTCGTTGGTGGGAAGGGCCAACAGAGGACGAATAAAACGACATTTGGGTGCCGCTAGTGCTATATTAAGAATCACCGCTGTAGGCGTAATATTGGGGATCAGGGTTGGGGTTAGGGTACAACGGGGTTCGCGAAAAAACCCTGGTTGCATGAACAGGTTGTTGGGAAGGTTGCAACATCCGTTGGAAGCCGTCGGATTGGTAACTCGGGTTGCTCCGATGTGTAATCCTCTCCTTCTGATGAAGTAGGTATCTAAGTCTCGTCATCATATATTTTTTTATTGAAAAACAAGTTTCCTGAGAGATGTAATTTGAGAGAATAAACTATAAAATGAGAAGAATATGTTGGTGGGTTGATGAAAAGGACAAGGATATTTGTAGGTGGAGAAAAATTAAATTTTTGATGTTAATTCGGATTTTTCCTAATTAAAAGTAAATAAATAACCGTTAAAGACTCGTTGCAGCTAGCAACTCTTTTCTTCTCCACATGACATGCCGTGACTGACCAGCTTGCGATTCACGCTTCGCTAAACCATGGCACGTTGTGCGTGCTCTAACATCAGATTGTCTAGACATTGGTATAGAGCAATAGTAGGTTTCAAAATAATGGGAGCAACGAAGACAATCAACTAACTAATCCACCTTAAGGTAAGAGTTTCAATCGAATTACATACACCATTTACCTAAAAAATAATCATTCCTACATATCGACTCAGAGTGTATTCTGAATTTCTGCAGTTTCTTATTTCATGCAATAAGAACAAGTCATAGTTGATTAAACCCAAAAGTCAATACAGTATACCAAGGGAATTCAGGTTTTCTGGCGTCTTCTCAGGTGCAAGCAAACGATTTCCTGGAACGAGTTCATCGAGTCTCTGCATGCACCACTCCTCACAAAGAGCTTTTAATAACTGCAACACCCAGAAAAAAAGGTACAAATAGTAGAGTCCTCGATTAGCCACTGAATAACACCTCTAAGAGTTTAAATACCACCCAGTCATCTAGCCCTTGAATCTGAAAACATGATAGAAAAACAATCGAGTAAAAAAAAGTGACCTTATAAAGTTATAATAATCATAACATTTAAATATAACAGAAGAGTGGAAACTGGTGGATTGCTCAAAATGCAATATTTGTAAGGGATAATCTCACTCAGCTACCTCTAAGTTTAAAAAGCAGTTGACATCCCCCTTACATTTTTTTTAGTCCCATTCTACCCTGATTCCGTCAAATTTTGAGTGTGAAATGACAAAACCACCATCATGTAAAAAAGGGTATTTTCGTCATTTCACATCCAGAAGTTGACGGGATAAGGGTAACTTGGGACAACAAAACTTAAGGGGTTGTTAAAATCTTTGTAAACTTAGGGGTAGTTGATTGAGAAATGTGCATAGTTAAGGGTAGTTGAGTGAGATTTTCCCTATTTGTAACATTGAAGATCGATATGTGGAAAATTTACCATCGTCGCCGTTTTCTTTTTTCTCTGGAACAGTTTGTTCAAAAAACTCCTGGACTGTTCTCCAGTAATGATCGCCACCAGCCAGCCATGTATCCATATGCATGCCAGTAGGAAAATCCACAAAGAGGCACCGCTTGTTACGAGCAGCTGCTTTGGCATACAGCATTTGCATATGGGAGGGTGGGACCATCTCATCTTGTGATCCAGAGAGGAAAAGGATTGGTTGCTTAATCTGTTTTTACGAAGACCAAGGCCATAATGTGATGTGATACGATAAACTTAGAAGAATAAAAACTACAATGGTGCACCTAAGGAAATGTGTTTTAGATATATGAAGAGATGTTAATGGATTGGGCATGGCACAAATATGTGATGTATGTTCTTATAAGTCACTGAAAAATAAAATTTCAATAATAGTTGACTAACTTATGTGTATCATGCATTTCATCCATGTTACATGTACACGCCTAAAGGCAAAAAGGGTAGTCTAGCGCACGAGGCACTGACCCTCCTTTAGCAAAAAAGGTTGTTTCCCAAACATAAGCCTGTGAGTCTGTGACCGTATCAACCTTATAATTAAGGCCGACCCTCTCCTATCTATAACTATAGATGCAACGTATTGAAAAGAAAGTGGAATGAGAACATGTATTCTCACCTCACCAACGACATCAATGGTACTCCAGGGAGAGCGCACAACACAGTTAAGAACTTTAGGACCTTTTGAACCACTTCCCCCAATAAACCACTTCAAGAAGGGCAATAGAACTCCAGCCATGTCCAAAATTGATGTGAATGTATTCTCTAATATCAATGCAGCCACCTGTAACGCAAAGATGTTCCAGAAGAGTACATGTTTTGTAAGTGACCAAAGAGTATACATTCTAAGTAAACATTATAGGGACCTCAAAGAAGCAAAAGGAAAAAGAAAACTTGGATCCATTACAACAATACAAAAGACAGTGTTAAAAAACATTGTGCAATTGTTTCCTAAAGACTGAATGAAATTAGTCAACAAAGAAGTTCCTTGAATATCAAGAAAATTGATGTTGTGCCAGATAAAACCCATCCCTTATCTTCTTTTTTCTCTCCACTCGTGTCCAGATTATTATTATGTTTTAGTTATTCTCTTCACACTTTACTTTTTCGTTTTTATGCTTGCACCGTCTCGAGGATAGTGCATGTGTTCACGTAGACTAAGACAGGAAAGCGGGCCAAACTTACAAGTTAATTACCAAAGGATTTATCATAATGGTTTGCATATCCCAACATACCAGGAGATCAAGTTCAGTAAGTTGAATAATCAAGCTACCAGATTGACAGAAAAACTTGGAGAAATTTTAAGCATGGTGATGGTGAATTAATCACACTGTTTAAGAATGACAAGATGGACACCCAAGCAAGAGATTTTGACAAATTAAACTTGATGAAGTCACATCAAAGATATTTATTTGCTTCATTTATCCAACACATGTTTCATCAAAATGCATTTTTAACCCTTTATTTCCAAATCATGTAGGTTAATATTGTAGATGCTTCAAGTTGAATACTTTCAGTCATCCCCTCGGTCTGCAGGTCATTCCGTATCAAGGTTGTGATTTCTGGTCTTTACAGCACATAACTGAACCAAGTTTGTTTATTCAGCCAGTGTCGCCTAAAACATTTTTCAATACTATTCCATTACTATTGCTTGGTTATTCCATAAAACTCCTCTCCCATTTTAAGTTCATCTAGTATAGAAACCCAGTGAAGACTCTAAAACACTACTTAACTCCAAATCTCCATTGCTCTAAGAAATGAGTTAAATCTTGGATATCAATATTCAGAAAACATGTGACTTTCCCTTCCAAAACGCAACTTTAAGGAATAACACATGAAGAATGCCATAATCAATTCAACATCCAGGTTTGAAATTACTAGCCAAACATCATTTATTTACCCTTGAACTTCTATAGATATTTGATTTGGATTGGATATACATATACACTGGGTTGCCATATTCTTTTTATGAAAAAATCCCATCTAGAGTACAAGAGATTACAGTTATCCTATACAATGAATTATATATGGAGCTCCAAACAGAGCCTTAGACCATATTCATACTCTCACTCTGAATGACATACATATACAATTTACCTTCAAGTAACCAGAGTTTATCCAAGGTAGGTTACAATTGGTCAATATGTGGCGACTTGCCAATTGATTTGGACAGATTTTATTTCTTACTTCATCGGTTGGAACATTACAGACGAATTAATAATTTAAGCCACAAACAATATCTTACTAATATCCCGATGTTCTATGGGCGAAAAACAATTTGTTAGCTCATTTAAATTTTACTGCTCATATTGCAAAACATGCTAAAGTGATACCTTATCAGGATTGTTTTTGGTGAGCACAGCTCCGACCGCTCCACCAAGCGACCTTCCAAATACAACTATTCTAGATGTGTCAATATCAGTCCTCTGCGAAAGATGGTCCAAAGCAGCCTAACCAAAGGGGAAAAGGTCACACCAATTGTAAAAATTACTTTAATCTAAATAGCAGCAACTGAAATTAAAACATTTAAATTGAGTAAATGGTAACACCTGAGCATCCTTTGTGATCCCGTGCTGTGAGGGATAACCATCACTTGCTCCATATCTGTTTCAATTAATATGGAGCTAATCAAGATACAGCTTCAGTAACATGACAAACCCATAAGAAAACAAAATTCAAATCAAAAGCTAGACACAAACCCGCGGTAAGAAAGCATGAAAACATTGCACTGTAACTTCTGCAACATTATTCGAACCATTTCAAGACGGTGTGCAATATCTGTAGTTCAGCATTTAAGGCCACCCAAAAGGTGAATAAAATATAAATACAAACGACATAAAATTCCCAAATAACGGTTCTCGTGATGATAGGATACTTCCAGCATTTTCTTGGAAAAACAAGATGGTTGGACCTGCAAAACAAACCATATTTTACACTAAGCCTTGCAAAGAACAAATCCAACCTATACAATTTGAGATGTTGACTGAGTAAATAGTTGAATGAAAGCAAATGCATACAAATCACAATAGCATACTTGATTGGTACAAAGAAATTATTTTCTAGACCGCGTTTCTTACACGATCAAATGAACATCAGCTACATGATATCCCAAACCACTTTAAGCATATAATCATCTATACCCATGCCTAGTTTAGGAGTGTAACGCAGGAGTAACCACTAATCTCCTAAATCCTTGCAGGTTGTGTATCAGTAGAACCTTAAGAGCTGGCATAGGTAACCAATTAACAAAATCAACACCCTGATTATGCAGCAAACAGTGTCTACTGTGAACAAGCATCACAAAAAAAGGCCTAAAAAAATCTCCAGAACTTAGGTCTGGTAGCAGATGGTTGATCCTCCTCATTATAATTTCATGATAACATCAATTTTGGCTACACTATACCAGATCTTCTCAATCACAATTCACAATTCTAAGTTCACAATCCTCCATGCAAACACCCCTAAAAAGTTCCGTTACTTGATCTCACAAACAGACAGGCACAAATCCGAAATCCAGAGGCAGCAAACCAAACAAGCCCTAACCAAATGAAACCCTAATTGAGCAACACAGGCGAAATCGAAACCAAAAGAGGGGAACAGATCGAACCTCGGCAATCGGGGAAGAGCTTGATGAACCAGGCGTGGAGGCGGACGCCGTCGGAGGAGCGGAGCCAGACGTCCTCGTAGGTGAGGCGGAGGCGAGCCGGAGTGATGGGGTAGGACTTGGTGAGGCCGGGAAGGACGGGGACGTAGACCAGCTTCTCTTGGAAGGCCACCAGCAATGCCATCCCGGCGACGACTATGCCCCCGACTCCGTACAGCAACACGCTCACGTACGACACCATTTTCGCCGGCTCGTTGGAGCTCCGGATCTGTGTCGCCTTCTTCTTCTTCTTCTCTTCGGAGAGAGAGAGGGAGAGGAGCTGAGAGCTTTTTCGCTGGTCTTTGTGTGTTGTGTTTTAAGCTCTTTGTGTTTTGTGTAAAGTGAACAAAAATTTGAAGGTTGGAAGAAGTGTTGGCACACGAGAGTTTCCGAGTGATGATTTCGTTCTGGTGTGCTGTGTTTTTTTCAGGATCTGTTAAGAGACCAATTATGCGCTTGGGTGATTTTCATTTCCGAACCAAAATTTTTAAAAAAATGTCTAAAGAAAAACATCCTTTGACTTTATAGTTACAACTTACAATTATTTAGGTACCATCTGTTTTTTTAACGAGTAATTGAAGAAATGCATTACTGTCAATCAAAAATTATACAGTAGGGTCAAAGATCTTGAGCTCCAGAATATTATCCGGATGCATCGCAATACATCCGGCGCTCTTGGACCCGTAGTACTAGTCTACGTTTGATCGTAGACACAAACTAAGGACATTCTCTTACCGACATTTCAAATAAATTAAAAACAGTACTAACTAACCCAACAGAAACAAAAGTAAACCAACTAATGCAATGGAAAAAGCATAAATCTTGCGCTGCTCTATTTGCTTTCCCGAGACTTCCTAGTACCGACCGCCTCTAGTCTTGGAGGATAGGTCGTCTCCCGACCTTTCCCTTACTCCTGGCCCTCTCATTCTCCCTGGCGAGGTTGTTGTTGAGCCTTCTCATGTTGATCATCGTTATCCTCCTCATACATTACCTAACTGGTTGGTGGAAATATTTCCGAGAGCTCCAGCACCTTCTTCACTTGGTTCCAAGTCGTTTTGCTTAAGTTGTTTTGCTTAGGTTGTCTAGGCTGGTGGTTATGTTTTTACGGTCTCTGTTTTGTTTTTGGTTCATGTTTTTTTTTCTGTTTTGTAGGAGGATGGTATATCCACCTTTGGTACTGCTGTTTGTTTCTTGTAGTTTGTGGTCTTGGTCTGTCTTCGAGCAGACTGCTTATATCTCATTTTGAGAATAAGGCTTATAAAACATCTCTGATCAAAAAAAAACTTGGTTGGTCCGGGTGTAGAAATTCCCCGCCTTCCATTTGCCTCTTGACTTCATTATTTTTGCTCGTATAGGGCTTGCACCTCTCATCTGATCTTGAGGGTCTTTCTGCTTCCCTGCTCGTGTTATTATCCCACATGTAGGTATATCAAATAAAATAGGATTTTCATCCTCCGTCACGTTAGCCAAGTCGTCGGGCTTTATAATTCCCAAGTTTCCAGCTAATGATCCTGGATGCGCCCCTGCATTTTTGGAACTGCCCTCTCTGAGGCGTTCTTAGCCAAGTCGTTGGACTCTGTACGAGCCTCATCCACTACCCTTAGGGTCGGAAACCCCGAAGGAGGTAACATAGGGGCTCTGTTGGAACCTGCTCCACTTCCTCCCACAAAATACCTAATTGGGTCGAGGGATAGTGATGTGAAGTGGTCATCCACTAAGGTCACCCGAGTTGGAATTGGTGCCCTCCACTCCGTCTTGAGAAGCCGATCCACGTCCAAGTCCATCGGAACTCGAATGGAATCGTCATAACGGATTTACTCATGATTTACCCCCAGAATGTGAGCTTTGCATGCCTCAATGCGGTGATTCAATCTGCCACACCGAGCACAGAAATTTGGGAGTCGTTCATATTGTAGTCCCACCATATAGGAATCCAGATGCCTCAAGAACCAGAGACGAATCTATCTTTGTAGTGGCATGTCCACATCAATACTAACACACAGCCACAGATAACCATTCATATGACGTGGTTTTGGAATATGAGCAGAAATTATCTCTGTTCCAAGGGCAGAAGTGAGTAAGGCTCGGACTAGGCCATTCCAAGCGTCTTTAGGGACATTCGTTGCTCGCACTCCGATCTCCATGTAGACAAATGGAATAGAGCTCGGTTGCATGCACGGTTGGAGGGATACCAGAAGCAGTGAGTATCCACTAAAACTCCAAGGACCCCGATGGCCGATAGATTCCATTGTTGCCCTTGATGGGAAATGGAACGTCATCATCTCCTTGTTGAGGTACTCCAGATCTTGGACCTTCTACTTGCAAACCATAACCCCACAAATAGCGCTAATGTTATGCCTCCCGTTCCCCGCAACTCTGCCCGCCAATGAGAAACGGTAGCGCCCACCCGTCGTCGTCGGGACGGCTTCAATAGGAATTTCCAGGATCTCCTCCTCATCCTCCCAATTTGATATCAGAAGACGAGAAGCCAAAGGAGGTCTGTGGGATGTCGATACCTGTGTCGCCGTGAGGGCGAGCGCGCCGCCTACATGTTCTCTAGAAATGGGTCGGGGACCATCTCGAGGTCTCGAAATGAGGCTCCCCACCTCTACATTCTCAGACGGAACACGGGCCAGGTCGGGGTTGAGAATCCCAGGGTGTTCGGGGACGAGAAGGGTCTACGATTTTGTGTGACGAAGCATGCAGCTCCTTAGGAGGTGTCGATGCAACTGTGGTGTAGGAGAACGAGATCGATATGGATATTTCCATCGATAGGGAAGACGATGAGGTCAATTCCATCGGTGGTGAGGGTGGGTCTAACTCGGTGGTCATGGGTAGGTTGTGGTCTGAGGTCGGTGAGGAACAAGACATGGCCATGGTAGACGACGACTATGAAGAGGTGAAGAAGAAAATTGTCAGGACCTTCAATCGATCTTGTAACAAACTCTTTATTGATTTATGAATAATGTGTTAGTCTTAGTGCCCGTAGTTCAATCCTAAATGTCCAAATGTATATATCATCGTTAGCAATAAAATTAAAGCGGCTTTATATTACTTATGTGTTGGAGTAATATATCGATGTGTGCTCTGATCTATGCCCACCATGCGAATAGAACCATAGATCGAGATAGATCACACTCGATGGGTCCCTAGTCAACAAAGCTTCACTAGAAGCGACTAGTATGAAAGATGGCTCTTTATGGCTTACGTTCTGTTAGTCATTGGAATGAGATTCCGGAGTCTGATCATAGATATCATGTGGGACATGATATTGGACGACCCGCCCTGAATATGTGCCATAGATTAAGTCATGAACATATTCAGTGTTGTAGCTTGTCATGTATCCTTAGACCAAGGAGTCTTTGTGATCGCTATGTAGTCAACAACTGAGTTTGACCTGAGCCTAACGTTGTCCGTAACAGGGCTTCCATAACGGCCAGGATTGGCTTGGGGACGGGCTACATGAGTGACACGAAAGACGGCTAAGGGATTTATCCCTCATACTAAGGTATGGGAAAGATATCGGTTCTCGGCCACTTGATCGAGAGTGACTGGAAGAATAGCATGGCCATGCACATGATACTGGGTATCATATCTTCAGTCATCTCACATATCAAGGAACGGTGATTGAGAATAATAAGGATGACGGCTCTATGCCTTATCTCAATCAGGATATCGGAGATAAAAGGATAATGACAGGGACGACGGAAAGGTTAGAATCGACAGGGTCGATTCGTTATGTAGTGTCAGGCAATACTAAAGTCTCGTTAGTTGCCACTTAAATAGGATCAAGTAAAATGGGATTTTACGTTGATCTATTGACATGCATAAACCTAAGGGTCACACCGGAGGATGAAACTCATTGACACATTTATGGAGAATGGCCAAAAGGGAGTTGTCTCGGGACATGACCAAAACTGGGTTTTGGGTCATGTGCCCGTAAGTGAATAGGACTTCACAGATCGAGACAAGGCTTGGAGTCTTGGGATTGATCGCGTCGGATAATGTTGGACATTTCCGGTATGGAAGGCATGGAGGCGATGAGCGAATCACGAGACCTCGTTGGAAATGGCCACGGGCCATGTTCCAAGAGGCCCATGAAAGGCCCATGCAACCAAGGCCCATGGAACTAATTAATCAAGTCTTGATTAATTAGTACTAAGTAAGCAAGACAAGGATTAAGGTGTTGGTGATTCACCACCTAACCCAATCTTGTCTTGCCATACTTTGTCCTATTTACACCTTACTTGACACCATACTTGTCCCATGCCTTTAGTTGGACAAGTATGAGTTTTTTTATGTTTAAGTCATCTTTTTTCAACATAACAAACACAAGACAAGAATAGGAAACACATTTTCTCTCCCTCTTCCATGGTCATTTCGGGTTTGGCTAGTTTCCACCTCCATGTTTGTGTTCTTGAGTCCTCAAAGAGAAGAACTACGTGGCTTTGATTCCCATGTGGATACGTAGGCGTCTTGGAGACTCAAGCCAATCATTCGTTAACCGGTGTTCTTGTTTTGGTAAGAACTAGTGCTGAATTTTTCTCTTGTTAATCCATTCTTTGTTAGTTGTTTCATGGTTTTAATTGTCTCTTGGTTTTCATTGATTTTCCGCTGCGAGTTGGTTCATCTCCAACCCTACCTCGAGACCCAACATAATGGACGTTTACAATAGCAGAGCTCACTCTCTCTATCACTAAACTCTCTCCTCGCTACATTTAGCTACAGATTTACCAAATGAACAAGAATGGCCAAGAAAGAAGTCGATGATCTTATTTATAGACAAGGCCACGTCAGCCAGTCAACGCGACGTGGTAAGCTGACTGTAACAACTCTCTAGCCTTCCTACGACGTCGTTTGATTCTGCTCTGGATTGGATCCTGACAAAAGTTAGGAAAATAAAGAGGTTTTGAGAAAAACTTAAAGACTCTCAGACTCACGATTTAGGTACAACCTTAACCACTGATTGATATACAAATTAAATTTATTATTATACCTCTTGATTCTTTTTGTCATGATTTGGACATTATGGAGGGAAGAAATGTTCTTTATTTTTGTTTTTGAATCGTAAATATAACTGATATGTCAATAAAAGTAGAAGTTCGGAGACCCCGACCTAAAGCGGATCATCCAAATTATCAAAACCAGAGAGATCTAGAAATTGAAGAACTGAAAAGTCCTAACATCGTAAATAAATAAATAAAATGTTCAGTTATCGAAATGCTCCAAAGTGGACGCCGGGAGAGGGATACTACGATAACTGTCGAAACCACCGGTACGACTATTCCAAACAATGAGTTAGGACAAAGCAGGTCCATTTCCGGAAAAGTGGCGCCTAGGCGGACTAATTACTCCTTCGAGGATCCAACGTGCATCGTCCTCCCTTGATTAATAGTGTAGGGATTCATGAACGCGAGAGTGCTAGCTTCCGAAATAGTAAAGGAATATAATGACGGTACTTGCTGGAACAACTATCACCGTACAACTAGTGAGGTAATAGTATCTACATACCACTCACTGGACTACAAACTCTTTATTGGTCAAGGCAAGGGTGTTTGTCACCCGTTGTTGCTCGTAACTAGTATGTGAACACCCTCCAACTTCTCCTACGTCCGTCCCTTTGGGAAAGTAGGACTGGCCCTTGGGAGTTACCGGAACCTACTAAGGACCTCTTCCTCGTAATGGACCTCCACCTACCATCCTTGGGTGAGGCCTAATGACAGGAGAAGTGTGGCCGGCTCGACGTCGGATATGCATGGTACTGCAGTCAGGTCCACCAGGAGCGAGCTTGGAGCACCCTCTGGGCACGCCAAAGCTAGCAACTGGAGGAGGCAATGGTGGTGAAGATAGACCGTTGTGGTGGTGCACCAGTGGGGTGGAGCCGGAAAGGGGGCTCTCCGCTTGAAAGGTTGGGAGTCAGAGGTAAAAGAGGCGGATAGGGCGGTAGAAGCGGCAGGGGACGAAACCATTGATAGTTGACGATGACGGCTTAAAATCAGTTTTCAGCGTCGTATAATGTCAGAACAATTCTATCTTAGCTTGAGATCAGGTAAGTCTCTACGTTTTGTATTAATATATAAATTATTAAAATAATTATATTTTCGCCACATTAAATAATGTCAAAATCATAAGAAAATGGGATATCTTCACAAAACAACTATTGTTCGACTTTCGTTTTCACAATATAACTGCAAACTATATTATCGACCATATCACATCGTTGGGTGAGTTTTTTTCAAAAACCATAATCTGCGGTGACAATTTTGACGAATCATTGGTTTTTTTTGTGTGCCACGCACGACTAAACCATAATCCACTGATTTGGTGTGCCAGGCACGTGCTTTTCCACCTAAGCATGTGCGTGGCACACCAAAAAAACCAATGAGTCCTCAAAATTGTCAAGGCAGATTATGGTTTTTGAAAAAAAATTCACCCAACGATGTGATATGGTCGATAATACAGTTTACAGTTATATTGTGAAAACGAAAGTCGAACAACAGTTGTTTTGTGGAGTTATCCCTAAGAAAATCTTACTCCTCATCCCCTCGAAATCTATAATATATAGCATATATTTTCAATTATTCTGAAATCTTAAACCCAACTACAATAACATGAATAATTTCCACTGAGAAACTCAACTCAAACAGACATAACAAAAGAATGAGAATAGGGAAGCTTGGTCTATCCTGGAATTCTGATATCATCAACCAGAAAATTGCCTCCTCAAAAAATAAATCATATGTCGTGGTCTCCTAACTTTGTCCTGAAACAAGATTAAAACATGCATCTAAATGAGATATAAAATTAAACATGAAGAACTGAAAATGACAACACAAAAAACCAGAGACAGAGAACCAAAAGATCTTCAAAACTTGAGAATGTATATAAAATAAAAGTTATATTGCACAAAACTACCCTAATGAATTGTCACAAACACATGATCCTATTGTAGTCTTTGCACAGACACATGACTACCCTTATGAATTTCCACGTGTCATAATCGTACAAAATAAACGGATCCCGTCAATTTTTTTCCCGTCGAATGATTACACATGAGTAAATTTTAAAACATCCCAAAACTACTCACTCTCACGCTTTACTCTTCCAATTTGATTCCGTTCTCGAAATCCTCCACGGAATCATATTGAAATCATAAGATTAAATGATGAGAATAAGTGGTTTTGGAATATTATATGGTTTCCTAGTATTTAATTCAGTACGACGATGACACATGAAAATTCACTAGAATAGTCATGTGCCAGCTGAAAGTTTACTATGGGATCACGTGCTTGTGGAAAATTATTACAAGATCAGGTGTTTATGGACAATTCAAAAAGGTAGTAAAATGCAATTAACCCTGAAATAAAAGATTTCAACCATCAGAGGAGGTTTTGAATTTCAACAACTTTGACCTGATATATCCTAGCATGGACAAAACCAGTTTACTTGTATGCCACTCCACATGCTTATGAATTGTCAAAACAAAAAAGGTTTCAGAACTCACCAGACACCATGCTAAAGCCGGAGATCAATATTTTCAGACCATTTGAATATATCAGAGAAAATTTTATCACCACCCAAGTCCTTCCCAGTATCCCCAGCTGCCACCCTCAAGATATCCTCAATCAAAGCAAAGTTCCCCATAATATCAATATGAGCACCGCTCTGGGTCCCGCGGCCCTCGAGAAGACTAGATGGAGGAGCATGATCGTACTCTCTTATGTAAGTTTGAATCCCCGAAGGATTGAACCTGGTTTTGCCCCTCCAACCTTTAGCACACATGAAACCTGCACTTAAAGCAGGAACAGTTTCATCGCCATTGGCAAAGAAAATCCCATCTTTCAAGCAAGAATCTCCGCCTTCATCGTCTGCTGAGGTGTCGATCGTGAAGGGGATGGAGCATTCGGCTGTATGAGCTAGCTTGTAGACATATGCTCTTTCGGTTGGGAGCCCAACTCCATACATTGAAAATATTTCCATTTCTGGTGCATTTGGTAATCTGCAAAAGCAATGCATTAGATAAAAGGACGTGTGTTTTGGATGCGTTACTATTATATAAAGGAATCATGCACAAGCGGTTTATGAAACTTAACAAATGCATACAAACTTGCATATTGTAGAAATAAAAATGAAAATAAACGACTCAATTTCCATTTGGGATAATTGCAAAAAAGTATCTTGAGGAATTCACTTTTTGCAACTTGAAGTTGTAGCCCTCTTCTTTGATAATTGTAAAAAATATATCTTGAACTAGTCTTTTTGTTGCAATCTGTATAAAAATGATCATTTTAGCCTTGGAAATTCAAATTTACAAAATAATAATTAAAGAACAAAAGTCCAAAGTTTCATATCCCTTAAGTTTTGCATTATTTGTACGGTACAAAGAGGAAGAAAATTAAAGGATATGAAAATTTGGATTTTTTGTTTTATGCTTATTATTTTTAAATATAAATTGCAAGGGTAAAATAATCATTTTTGTAAAAATTGCAACAAAAAGACAAGTTCATGGCACCTTTTTACAATTATCAAAGAAGAGGGCTACAAGTTGTACAAAATGAATACCTCAAGGTACTTTTTTACAATTATCCCTTTCCATTTTAAGAGCATTTGGTAATCTGCAAAAGCAATGCAGTATGTGAAGGACTTATATTTTGGATAAATTGGTACTCTATGAGGGAATTATGCACAACCCATTTATGAAACTTGACGAATGCATCAAAACTCACCTATTGAAGAAGGAAAAATGAAAAATCAGTTCATTGCCATTAGAGAGAAGTTGGGGATCTTCTTACTTTGTTTCTAACGGGTTGGACCAATACTTGTAGTGTTTGTATTTCGGATCATCCAAATCATCAGCAATTCCATACGAAACGTGTGCATCTCCTCGTGCCATCATCCTGGGAGCAACAAAGTGGAGGAGATCCAACATCGATCCAGCTGTGTAAACCTTGTAATCTGCAACAGCACTGATACCTCCAATACCCATGTCATGGTACTCAGTCCACACATCACATTGTGCTGCATTTGCAAGGCTATTACCCTTAATAGCACCCTGCCAAGCTCAATTATGCATAATCATCGCGAGGAATTCAATTTGAATCATTGTGTCGGACCCAATGACCGAAAAGAAGCTTAGAAAACAAACTGTAAATTCAGGGGATAATCTCACTCAACTACCCTTAAGTATACGCCTTTCTCAATCAACTACCCCTGAGTTTAAAAAGTTTTTGACAACCCCCCTAAGTTTTGTAAGTCTCAATTTACCCAAATCCGGTCAATTTTTGGGTGTGAAATGACGAAACTACCCTTTTTGTACATGACGGTATTTTCATCATTTCACAACTTATGGGGTTGTCAAAAACTTTTTAGGGTTAATTACATTGTGCCACCCTTAACTTGTCGTGAATATCGAGTACATACCCTCAACTATTTTTTTAACGAATGCCTACCCTAATGTACTATTTTTTAACATCCAATTTTCCATCCATTTACTGTTCATTTTTTTCTTCTGAAATTCCGTAAATACCCTTAGTGTTACATCCCATAAACCAACTCCAACTCTAAATCCCTCTCCAACCCTAAATCCAGCCCTAAAACGGATGGAAATTTGGATGTCGTTAAGACATGGTACGTTAGGGTAGGCCTTCGCTAAAAAATAGTTGAGGGTATGTATTCGATATTCGCGACAAGTTAAGGGTGGTTCAATGTGATTAACCCAACTTTTTAAAACTTATGGGTATTAGTTGAGAATGGTGCATACTGAAGGGTAGCTGAGTGAGATTACCCCTGAATTCAAACCAAGAAAATTACCTTGAAATCTATCCTCTCAAACTTGGAAGAATGTGCATTTGCTATATCTTTCCCGAATGAAATCATTCTCCCATAATTAATCTTGTTTGCAGAGTTACTTTTACCATTATCACTAGTAGTTTGGTTACCAGTGCTCTTAAGCTTCTTCATGCTACAGTTATAGTATCCTTCAGGTGACCAATCAAGGCCACCCCAAATAGTGTCCCCGCCTTTCGGTAACACTGACATGGTCGAATCCCATGTACGGGTCATCCGCATCAAATGGTTAAAAGTCTGGAGCCCGAACACATCCTTGTCCAAAAAAATAGGAGCTAAAGACCTGTATATGAATTAGCAGTACATATACAGAACTTTCAGCATACTGGTTGGAATCCCATATGAAACAATTAACATTGGATATGCAAGAGAATTAAATAATAACATAAGGAAACATTTCGAGTATATATAAAACAATAATATTACTTTTTGAAGGTTTTGTGGTGAAAGGAAAAACCCAATTTCTCAAATAAACAAGAAATTTATGTGCAGGAACAAGGTTTCTGAGAAAGCCTCATAAATAAGTTGAAAGTAACCATGCAAAAGTGTATACATAAGGGTTCCAAATGCAAAACACGTATACATGAGGGTTCCAAATTGCAAAACACATATAATGTAAAGGGAAAAACTGTCATTTCCAGAAAATTGAAGTCACGTGACTGTCACGTGACCAATTTCCGTTAAAGACAACGGATTTGAAAATGGAAAATAGTTGGGGATGTTTTTTTACAAAATAAAATAGTTCAATGATAGTGCATAGTTCACCGTAAGTTTTTGCAGTCATCCCCATTATTTATACAAAAGGCCAGTGAATTTAGGAGTTCGGCCTGAACTACAACAGGAACACATCAACGTATAAGCACATCAAGGGTGAAGATAATATTCATTAGAGGGATTAATCTATATTACGGTTCAAGTTTATGCTATATTCCTTGAGAAAATAAAACCGAAGCAACGAGCAGCTAAAAGTAAACAAAAACGAAGGGTTAATTACCTTTTGTACCCCTTTCGAATTGGTAACACACCTTTAATACCCCAAAGTTTTATAACATTCAATAAGAGTCCTTACGTTTTGGTAACTCACATTTAGCACCCCTTATGAATTGGTCACATATCATTTAATACCCCTTATGTATTGGTAAGGGAACAATTACAAGCCTTATGAATTGGTCACAGATCATCCAAATGGCGTAAACTTGACCAATAAAAATTCCAGTGCATTACCAATACATAAGGGTTACTAAAGGTAATTAAGCCAAAAACGAAATGCATTTGGCCATTTGCCAAAATAAAGCACAATATTCAGCTTCATAGAGGTTAAAATATTGACCTGGCAATTGCAACATCCTTGCCATCCATTGAGAAAATTCCAGCCACAGCTTTTGGAGTACCTAAGAATGGACCTCCAATATTCATTACAGCCTTTATATGCTTAGCACACCAATCTGGTCCACCCCCGCCACCCATTGGAGCTGGTGCCTCGACCCATTTCATAAAATGGAGAAAGTAAAGAACGCCCATCGAATGTGGAATCACAACCACTTTCTTTCCACCATTTGTAGCAACCATGAGCTCGATATTACTTTTCGTTCTGCTCAAAGATTGGTCTCTCACCTGATGAATTCAAATCAGCAGACTATGAGGAATTGTATTGACAGTAATTTATGAAAGTTTTTCATCATTTGGCTTCAATCTTAATTACCCTTTGGGATGATTGCAAAAACTTGCAGTAAGCTATGCGCGTTTTGCAAAGACTACCGGTCAACTATTTTTTTTTTGCAAAAAACATCCCCCAACTATTTTCCGTCTGCAAAACCATTATCTTTAACGGAAATTAGTCACGTGACTTCAATGTTTTTTTTAGAAATGATACTTTTTTCCTTTACACTGTTTGTGTTTTGCAATTTGTAACCCTCATGTATAAGTGTTTTGCATGGTTACTTTCGACTTTTTGCACAAAAAAAAACTGTTAGTGAATTTGCAGACGGAAAATAGTTGGGGGTGTTCTTTGCAAAAAAATAGTTTGCCGGTAGTATTAGCAAAGCGCATAGTTCACCACAAGTTTTTTGCAATTATTCCTTTCCCTTTTGCATACCATGCAGAAATAAGGGGAAATACATGTGTGACATGTAAGCTACATATTCAAAACCATACCTCGGTGTTTTGAAACGCCACTCTCCAATCATATGCAGCCATGTACATGTTCTTCTCTTCGTATCCAAGGCTGGCTAAATTAGCAATTAAAACTGCCCATACAAAATAACCAGGTGCAAAGTAATCAGCTGCGACGAGTCCAGATACAGGCCTAACCCGTATGCCAGAAGGATCCAATCCAGTTTCATTATTCAGTGACATGTGTTGAAACCAGCACAATGGCCTGCATATAACATAGAATGGAAGGGGATGATCCTTTTAGGTTTCAATTCCATGAACATAAGTGCAAAGTTCATAATACAATCTATGAAGTAATCTCTGACAAACAATTTAACTAATCAAGCTTTACCATAATCACTGTAACCAATTTCAGAACTTAACACAAACCCTTCTTAGCCCATAACTTTCTCAACAAAAAGGAAAATCATAATACTAACGAAAAGGCAATTCAAAATTGAAAAATGTCAAAACTTTTTATACAAATTCCCCAAATCTACGATTGGATTCCATGGACATAAGTGCAAAGTTCACATAATAGTCCATGAAGAGACCTCTCATAAACAATTTAACGAATTCATTTAACTGATCAAGCTTTACCATAATCATTATAAACAATCTAGGAACTTCAATCAAAGTATCAAACCCTTCTTAGTCCACAACCCTCAACATATAGCAAAATCATAAATACTAAAGAAAAGGCAATTCAAAATTGAAAAATGCCAATACCTTTTATACAAATTCCCCAAATCTACGATTCGATTCCATGAACGTAAGTGCAAAGTTCACATGATAGTCCACGAAATAAACTCAAATAAGCAATTTAACGAATTTATTTTAACGAATTTCCTATAAACAATTTAGGAACTTTAATCAAACCCTTCTCAGTCCACAACCCTCAACATGGCAAAATCACAATACTCCAGAAAAGGCAACCGAAATTTATAAAAAAAAGGTTAATTTTCAAAAGTTACCCTTATGTATTGTCCACATGCAAAAAACTACCTTATGTATTGTTCATGCTTTTCAACTACCCTATCTTTTGATCACGGCCGTTTACTGATTTGTTTTGGAATATTACGTTAAAATTTTGGAATACTTCGTTAAAATTAGGGGTGTGGTCAGTACATAAGGGTAGTTTTCACACGTGAACAATACATAACATAGTAATTTCACTGTAAAAACTAATCTACAACCGTCAGAAGATAGGATAGTTTAAAAGCATGGACAATACATAAGGTAGTTTTTCGCACGTAGACAGCACATAAGGGTAACTCTTGACTATTAACCCTTTAAAAAATGAAATCACCTTTTATACAATTCCCCAAATGTTGAGCCCCAGAGCCTCTTCCTGAACAACCCATCGGCGCATTGGTGTCCCTCCCAGAGCTCGAGCCCTCCGGTGACCATCCCGGGCACGAAGATCACGGGGTGCTTCGCCGAGAGCCCCTCCTTCCTCAGCTTGACCCCCGGCGGATCTGGCGCCGGACCGCCGAAGGCCTCGGTGACGTACTGAGGGAACGACGCGGGCAATGTGCTGTAGAGGAAGAGCAAAAACCACCAAATCGAGCAAATAAATCCGATGAACCAGCAACAGCTGTCGATGCACGAGTACCTGTTCGCGCTCTTCTCCTTCGGCCGCCGCCTGTGCCTCGCCGTCCATCGGAATCTCTCCTTCTCGTTCCCGTCGCTCCCGATCGGCGAATCGGCGTTCGGCGACCTCGGCGAGTCCGGAACATTCCTCTGCCGCAAAGAAGACATCGTTCACGAGACAGTCTCGAAGGCCTCTCTCTCTGTCAGGATCGTCTCGGTCCGGTTCGTTCAATTCATCAAAAAACGAAGCTCCGGCTACGGTGGTGCAGCGCCGGTGATGTGAGGCGTAAACCTAAACTTCCGGTGGCCGGAAACGGAGATGTGGCGGTGTCGCTCTTGAGGTATATGATCCGTCGTGGGCTGAGCATTAAGAGCAGAGTTGATGAGTTGCGATCTGACACGTGGCGGTCTTAGAGGAGTGAATCATGGAAACCGGTAGTAACAGTTGATTTCGGGATAATGGGCTTTAACCAGAGAAGCCCAAAAGGCCCATATATTGCTATTAATTGGGCTGCAAAGAAAAGTACCTGGGCCCGCTGTGGAAAAACACAGGTAAAAAACGGCTCTTTAGACTGTGTATAATGGAAAGGTTCGGATTGGACAAAATAGTGGGAGTCGGGATTCAAAATAGTGGGTGTTTTACAATGAGGCTTGGATGTGAGGCTTGTATTGTGAGTGCAGCAATCATATTTAGTTAAATCTAATTTTTCGTATTTAAAAAAAAATAGAACGTGTGGCACACGACCATTGCGGGACGCGAGCCACGGACCTCGGCCCGTCCCGTAGTTGAGGGACGTGGGACTCGGTCCGACCCGCATTTTTGCGGGACGCGTAAAAACCGTCTCACAGCAAGACGGCCCGCATCCTACGGCCCGCAAAACGCGAGCCGGGCACGTGGGCCGACCCTGTGTACATGCTCTACTCTTGAGCACAACTGCACAAGCAAGCTAAAATGCGCTTCCTCTTCCCAATCCGCCATTAACGACTCTGCCTCCGAGCTCTGTCCCCGAGCCTCTTCTAGAACAACCCATGAACCTGAACCCACCATCGTTAATTGTTTCCATTTACTCAATCTGGGTCAGTGTTGATTTTAATTTTACTCAGAGATTCTCCACACCGTGATTTATGGGCCGCCATTAAAGCAGCTGAGAGCTGACCACTCCTTCACCGCCAGCACCGCCATCACCAGTGGCCGAAGCTCTGCCTCGTTCTTCACGCTTTCTCTCACCACTACTCCGATTCTGGTGATCCTCGGAGTTAGGATTTGTTTTGTCTTGTTCCGAGTTCCAACAGCGTAATGTAGCATTTCATTTCATCGTCTTCTTAATTCTTCTCTGTTGTGACTTGTTCAGGTGTCTCTGAAGAGTTTCGAAATGCTGACGTGCATAGCTCGCTCGAAGCAACTCGGGGAAGACCCGCTGAGTCAACCTGGTGGCTCGGTCCAATCCGGAAAATCTCTAACCTCTCAGGTCGATCTCAGTTTCGATTTCTCAATTTCATCTCGAAATCGAAACCCTAGCGTCTCTCTCACGGATTTTTTTCGTTTTGATCTCAGCTCAAGGACATGGCATTGAAGGCGTCGGGGGCGTACCGGAGCTGCAACCCGTGCACGGCGGCGCCGGGACAGAGCCGAGTCAAGGGCGCGGCGGAGTCCGACGCCGATTCGGACCGGTGCCGGTGGTCGTACCGGCGGACGGGAAGCTCGAACTCGTCGACGCCGAGAACGGCGGCGTGGGGTAAGGAGATGGAGGCGAGGCTGAAGGGGATCTCGAGCGGCGAGGCGACTCCGATGACGGCGAACCTCCGGCGAGTCGACCCGGTGGTGTACGCGGTGGAGAACGAGCCGAAGGAGTGGGTCGCTCAGGTCGAGCCCGGCGTGCTCATCACCTTCGTCTCGCTTCTCCGGGGTGGGAATGATCTGAAACGGATACGCTTCAGGTACGCCCTCAACCTGATCAGATTTTTTCAACGGTGGTGATGAATTCTATGCTTTGATTACACATTTACTTAAAAGGTTAAATATCGAAACTCACGGTTAAGTATTCATCTAGAACACTATTATACCCAACGTTTCAAAATGACAAATACACTATCTTATGTATTGGTCACGTGATTTTGTTAGTAAAAATAAACGAAATATTATATTCCGTTAATCATATGACCTCAAGTGTCATATAATGAATGATAAAATGACGGTTTCCCTTAATTATTTGATCTCTATATATTTTATAAAAAACATTACGATTGTAATCTTGTTATTGTTTCTTGTCCGAATACACGTTGTGTAGTATAGTGTTAGTGATCAATACTTAAAGAGTAAGTTTCAATATCTATCCCTTTACTTAATCACCTTGCATTATTTGATTGATCATTTATTGATTCATTGAATGCAATTGCAATTAATTCCTGATTTTGATCCGACAATGCTTGTGGGGTTTATCAATACAATTGCTATCTCTTAAAGGAAACACAACTGGAGTATCACATTACTATAAAAAAACAATATATGCAGAATCAAAATAATTGAAGATTAAAGCCATTCTCTTAAAGGTTACTCTATGTTTGATTATTCATGAATTTATTTCCACTTTTGCTCGTCTCGGGACTGTTTATCCAGACATGATTATCCATTGGATTGTTCGAGATGCCCGTTTTTATCTTGTCGTCAGTGGTCGGGTAGCGTCTTGCCCGATACACTCTAGATGTCTTCTGATTTCTGATATTTAATGGTATTACGATCTTTGTTTCAAAAAAGAAAACCATTCTGATTCAAATTTATACACCCTGAGGACATGTTTGGATTCCTGGAAGCCAAAACATTCCTGGGAAACACTTTTTTTCTCTGTTTCCCTCTGGTGTGCAATGATTTTTCCATTTTCCTCTCCCGGGGTCAATCAATTCACCTGACATGAACTGTTTTTTTACTCATTGGAATATGAATACAGAGCTGGGTCAGCTCTGTTAAATTAACTCTATTCAGTGTCCAAATCACTGCCTTAGGATAATCTGATGTGATTAGGGCCTACCAAACACCAGTAAAAAAGGGTAAATTACTTTGACATACCCCGGACTAGCACTTAGTCCGGGGTATGTTTTCGTTACTAAATAACTTTAAGGTAATTATCCGTTAAACGCATATAGTACGACGTAATTTACCCTAAAAAAATCACATTCTTGTGGAGAAGTGATTGTGGTTGCTGGTGTTGGTCGGGGCAATCTTTTGATGGTGTTGGAGGGAAGCTTTTCACTCAGCTATGTCTTTTGTGTCCCCATTTCCTTTTCAAAAAATGTATCCAAGCCTGCTCATGGATCCTCTGTGCCCTTGTCATGTCCCAGCTCAAATCTTTTTCAGATTCTTCTCATTTTTTTGCATATGATACTCACATCTTCATGTCCCATCCAAATCCAAAACCATGTACAAGACAAAACCTGACTATGCAATAGGTGAATGTTTTTGCAGTCTACCAACCAAGTCTTTACTCCAGGACAATAATTGTTAGAAAAATCTCACTCGCTTACTCCCGAGTATTCATTCTCAATCAACGCTAAGAAATTTTTTGACAACGCTTTAAAAAAAAATTGTCCCATTTTACTCTATTTCCGAAATGACAAAAATACCCTCATGTAAAAATTTGGATAAACACATAAGGATATTTTCGTCATTTCACACCCAAAAGTTGACGGGATTGGGGTAAATTCAGACTAAAAACTTAGGGGATTGTCAAAAGCTTTTTAAACTTAGGGGCAGTTGATTGAGAAAGGTGTTAGGTGGGCACGTGTGAGTTCGAGTCATAAATCGAGTGAATATGAGTATTGTTGGGTCAGAGTGACATCCGAGGCTTCACTTACTTTGCCTTTTAGGTAGGCCCGTTCTCGCCCAACAATTGCCTGACAAATGAAGATAACATGATGATGGGAACAACCCATAACGTCAGGGTTTTGCCACTGGGATCTCTGTATAAAAGATTTTCTTCATCTGTAGTAACAATGTTTTAGCTTATTTGAATGACTCGACTACTCTGGAAATAGTTAGATACTTAGATATTATTGCCAGGTATTGTTAGTTCTGTTTTTTGGGACCCTCCTTCCTTTTCACTGATCACACAGAAACCTTCTAATGGCAATGGCAATGTGGTCACTTTAGAAAACCAGATTATTCATTTACATGCACCAAAAGGCAGCTTTAGCTTTAAGATAGTGTTACAATAATGGTAAAACTACAGTTACAACAACTTTGCAGTGATATGGTCTTGGTTCAAGGTCTAAGAACAAGTGAGCTACTGATTGTAATCACTCTGAATTGCAAAAAAAATTATGAGATATCCATTTCTTGCAACTTGTAGCTCTCTTTTTTTATACTTGCAAAAAAAAATGCTCTAAACTTGTGTTTTTGTTGCACTTTGTATAAATTTGTTTTAAAATGATGATATTACCTTTAGAAATTTAAATTTTAAAAGTAATAGTTAAAGAACAAAAAATCCAAATTGTAAGGGTAAAATCATCATTTTTTATATAAATTATAACAAAAAGACAAGTTGAGAATATTTTGCAAAAAGTGCACCTCATTTACTTTTTTACAATTATCCCTACTATTTACTTCTGAATTATGTAATTTACTGTTGATTTGCCTTTGATCCATAGTTCAATGTCCATGGATTTTGCCTAGTCTCATCACTCATGTAGTAATTTTATGAACATCAGGAATTCTCAACTGTGGGTTGTTTTCTATGATTAGTCGGGAAATGTTTAACAAATGGCAAGCTCAAAGGTGGTGGGTAGATAACTCCGACAAGGTCATGGAGCTTTACAATGTCCAGACTTGTAATCGCCAAGCTTTCCCTCTTCAACCTCCGCCAAGATCTGAAGATGAGGTGAAGTCTATTTACTTTTCTGAAATATGTCATGTGTCATGGAAGACTGTTTATCTGGTTTAGTGTTAAAGTCCACATGAGATTGAGTCTGAAATGAATAAGTACAGGATAAATAAGAGGTTGATATACACTAGTCTTTTAAGGTCATTGTAGTGATCAATTTATATATCATGGGCTTCTATCCGATGCTTCTCCTTTGGTGAGGCCCAATCTCCCCAATAAACGGGCATTCGGGATTTGTTATGCTATTCACATCTGGATCATATGAGTCAGGTACAAGGGGATTAAGCTATAGTTTCTGATGGGCTAGCTAGTTGACTAGCAGATACAAGTAGGGATCTCTACTGAGTATGGAAGGTGGTTTGGACTTAAGACGGAGATTATACTAGATTTAATGTGCTTCTCTTTGATAAAATCCTGTTCACCCTAAGAGCGTCTATGATGGGATTAGTCCATTCTGGGTTAATAACCCAGGTGAATTGTGATGTTTCAGTAGAGAGAAACCGGAAAAAACTGGGCTAATCGAAACATTCTCAATATCAGCTCAGGCTAACTGCAGAAAGGATGCATGGTAGCTTCTGAGTGGTCGGGTAAAATTAGCCGTTGCCATTTCATCTGAGGCTAGGCGAATTGCTCGGGCAATGAAACCTTCGCTGGGGTGTCCTCCGCCGTTGGAGATGTTCTAACATTTGAAAATGTTGTAGCTATATCACTAGTATTAGCTTCGCGTTCATTAGTCACAATTCAAAATAGCAATCCTACACCCTAAATTTCCTCCCTAATTCAGTGATGCCATTGTTTCGTCTTTATAACAGGGCACAAAGATGGACTCTCTATCAGCCAGCCCTGTAACACCGCGACTGACCAAAGAAAGATTGCCTTGCAATCTACGCCATCCAAAAGAGATGGGAATGGGCTCCTCAGATTCATTTGACCACCACTCCACACAACACCGACATCTCTCTGACCCATCTGGTTTTGCCTCAACCCCAAAACTCTCAAGCATCAGTGGCACCAAGACAGAAGAGACATCATCAATGGATGCTTCTGTAACATCTACATCCAGAGAAGCAGAACTATCCGTCAGTAATGCCAGTGACCTTGAAACAGAGTGGGTTGAGCAAGATGAACCGGGCGTGTATATCACTATCAGAGCATTGCCAGGCGGTAAAAGAGAGCTCAGAAGAGTCAGATTCAGGTAAAGCTTTCTATTCAAACTCTAACCTGGAACATGAATTTTTATTTATCGAATAAACCACATGTGTATCAAAGCCTTTGATCTCAATCAGCTCCTTTATGTAGAAGAGAGCTTTAAATTTTTTGTAACCCCACTTTGAGAGAGACTCAATTATGGCTGAATAGAGAGAGAGAAGACCGACATAGAAATTGAGAATAAATAAAGAGATAATTGCAAAAAAGTACCCGAAGGTATTCAGTTTTTGCAACTTGTAGCCCTTCTCTTATTGTAAAACAAGTACCCTAAACTTGTTTTTTTTTGTTTCAATTGGTATAAAATGATGATTTTACCCTTATAGTTTATATTTAAAAAGTAATAAATAAAAAACAAAAAACCGAAATTTCCATATCCATTTAGTTCCTTGCTGAACAAAAAGCAAGACATTCAAGGGATATAAAGATTTCAATTTTTTTGCTCTTTAATTATTATTTTAAAATTCAAATTCCCAAGGGTAAAATCGTTATTTTCAAATAAATGTATACAAAGTGCAACATACAAATCGTAAAAAGTGAATAACTTGGAGTATTTTTTTTGCAATTATCCCATAAATAAATAAAAAGTGTGGTACCCCTTGACCAAATTTTAAGTGTTTGGCCAATTGGACAAGCAAGTTTTGATTACTCAGGAAATGATTATTACAGTCAAACATAGATCTTACAAAAAAGCAGTGTTAGTGAAGATGATTCTGCTGCTCCCTCTAGTTCCTTTTCCTGTTTAAGTTGCCTTGAGTGTTGTGAACAAACTTTTTGGGCCTGCAATTATCAAAACATGGCTTGTGATCATCATTTCTGTTCATAACCATTGACTTGAATGATTTGGTGACTCGAAATTGAAACGTGTATGGTGCTGCAGCCGTGAGAGATTTGGGGAGATGCACGCTCGACTGTGGTGGGAAGAGAACCGGGGCAGGATACACAAACACTACTTAAGTACTTATGAACCTTGAATGTACTCATGTCAAGACCCGAGGTTTCTGGATATGGAGTTTTTGTAATTATCAGCTTCAGCATAAGCTTGTGTATGTATGTTGTTGAAAACTCTGTGGGTGTGGAATTGGCAAGTGTATGTACGGATACATTGATCTGTGTTTCTAAAATATCCCGAGGTATTCATTTTTTTTCAAGTTGTAGTCATCATAGAATTACAAAAATATATTCGAAAAAAATAAGTAGAAAACAAAAAATCCAAAATTTTCATTTTGGTTAATTTTCTTCATTTCTGTATGTTTCTAAAGTATAAAAAAAAGTAAAGTACTTAAAAATTCTGGATTTTTTTTTGTTTTTTACGTTTTATTTTTATTTTTAAAATTTGGATGAATTACGGTGACATACCCCGTACTATACACGTTTAACGGATAGATACTTCAAAGTTATTTCGTAACGAAAACATACCCCGAACTAACACTTAGTAACAACATCCTCCAATTCCATCCATTTTTAGGGTAAGATTTAAGTTTGGAGAGAGATTTAGGGTTGGATTCAGGGTTGAAGTTGGTTTTAGGATTGTAACACCACAGATAGTTTCGGAATTTATGATAAAATGAACAAAAAATAGACGGAAAATAGATGAAATGGGGGATGTTGTTACGAAGTATTAGTTCGGGGTATGTTTTCGTTACAAAATAACTTTGAAGTATTTATCCGTTAAACGCGTATAGTTCTGGGTATGTCAACGTAATTTACCCTTAAAATTTCAAAGGTTACGATCATCATTTTGAATTAGACCCGCACAAAAGGCAATAACAAGAGAGATTTAGAACCTTTTTTTTTGCAATTATGAAAACAGTGTACAACTTACAAAAAAAAAATACTCAAAATATTATTTTACAATTATTTCTTTTTCTTGGTGGGGATGAAAGGGACAGAGCTTTTAACTCGGTTGTGATTCGAAAAGCAAAAACCAAAGCTTAGCCAACCTGCAACTGTTGATTCACAGTAGCTGTCCATTTTCACCTGGGCACGCACGCGCGGGACTCCCTTTTACCCGACTTTACTATTTTGCTTTTGCTGATTTAGAGAATTCAAACAATAATATATCCCAATCAACTTTTTATTTATCTATTATCTGAAAGAAAGTTAGTTCTTCGGAAAAAAAAACTCCTGGATAAAGTAAGAAATTCAAGCTAAAAGTATTCACAGCGGTGGTCGGATTCAACGGGATGGAATAGGTCTTGATGGTGGGTCGATTTTGGGTTGTGCGATTCTAACATAATATCCAAGTGTCCGAAGGGAAAAGGCTGAAGAGATGAGAGATGGGGTGATATGAGTTGAATCTATGGATCGACAAATATGTAGACCGATAGACACATCAGAAAGAAGCATCGGGTCAAAGAAAAAAACGTCACATTTTTATTATTTTTGGCCAAATCGACCCCATAATTGACTCCCCACCATACATACTCTAAGAGCATCCATGTTGAGAAGTCGATTTTGCAGCGTCTTTTGGTAAAAAAAAAAAAAAAGGTTGATTCTACGGACTTTTTCCGTGGAAGTCGATTCTGAAGAGTAGCAAACAGAGAAAAATCTGTACACAAAAAAAGAAAAATCGTCAGGTGTCTCAAATAGAGAAGTTCAGGCTGAGAACTAATACACAACTCCGTTGCTAACGGCTCTCTTTCCAGTGTGTCACAAGTTACCGATCGGGAAATTTCTGGCCCAAAGATACAACATCACCGAAGCCCATTTTCGTCAATGAGGCCCATTGGGCTCTACACAACAAAGTTAAGAAAACGAAAAGGGATGGGACCCACAACTACCGACGTGTAAAATGGAAGGTTCATCTGTTTGTTTCCATACCGCGTAAAGAGTCCTCCGATTCTGAGCTTGACGACTCGTTTTGTTGATAAAGGTATCGAAGCAAGCAATCGATCTGATTATCGTTCATCGGAGATCGAGTCAAGTTCAGAGGCTCGAGATTTCAGATTCCTGAAACTCATAGATTTTCAGATTGTTGGGTTGGATTTGGGGTTTATTTTTGATCGTTGATTCGAGCGAGTATGAGTTTCATCTTCGGCAAGCGTAAAACTCCCGCTGGTTTGTACTTTCACCCTCTTTTTGTGTTCTGATCTGGAATTTCTAGTCTTAATTTGTATGGAAACTTGGTTAGTTCTATGAATTCGTTCAATTTTTGATGAAAATCTCGAATTTTGGTTTGGGTAGTTAGGGTTTATGATTCGTTTCTGTTTATTTGGAAAATTGGGCAATTTGCTGATTGGGTATTTGAGGAAACTGAATGTTCCTTCTGCTGGAAATGTGATTATAGATAAGTTTTAATTGCATTGTATTCATGTAGAAATCAATCTGAATCATGGGTGTCCCATTAGAACTTAGAAGTAGCTTATTTTGTTGTAACAAGCTTGATCCTCATAAAGGAGTCTATTTATCTTAAAAAATAGAAGTTTTTGTTTTTCTTCTTCTTCTGAGTTTGTGGAAAATGTGATTGTAGATAAGTTTTAATTAGATTAAGGTCTTGTGAAGATCAATCTGGTTCATGGATATCCGATGAGGATTAGCTTATTCCCTCTGAAAGCATGTTCTTTACCTTGGATAACATGAATTTTGTTTTTAGTGGTAACTTTACTAACACCCTCTTGACCTTTGATTTCCAAAAAGCCCTGAATTAACAGGTGATGGGTTATTAGGAACACTGTCATCTTTTGTTTTTTTTTCTCAAAAAACACAATTTTCCTCAAAAACTAACCCTTGACGACCTTTTATCAGGAGTGGTTTTGATGATTATGAAAAGGTGAGGGGTGAGTCTATGAAGGTGAGGGTGTGTTTTTTAAAAAGCATAGGTAGTCGAAGGTATGTAGATAACGTTTTTCCTTGTTTTTATTCTGCATCTGGGCTTAGAGATTTGGGTTGGTTTGTGTACAAAGAAGGGTGTGGGTCTGTATGTATTCTTGTGTTGGTTGAGAGTGAGCTTTCACTGGTCTCGTTGCAGGGTATTGCTCAATGTCCATTGGTTCAAGTTGTGTTGTATTTGAAGTTAATTATTTTGATTTAAATTGTCAAAATAATATAAACCTCGTATAAAATGTTTATTTTTTCCTTTCCTTAGAGCTTCTGCGGGAGAACAAGCGAATGCTTGACAAATCTATTAGAGAAATAGAGAGGGAGAGACAAGGTCTACAAGCCCAAGAGAAGAAGCTGATTGTGGAGATAAAGAAAAGTGCCAAGCAAGGCCAGATGGTTGGTTCATTTTATTCATGCTCAACCACTTTTGTGATCAACTGTCTCTTTACCCTAATATACTCAGTTTCATTCTGTTGCAGGGAGCTGTGAAAGTGATGGCAAAAGATCTTATAAGGACACGGCATCAAATTGAAAAGTTTTATAAGCTTAAATCTCAACTCCAAGGTGTATCCCTTCGCATTCAGGTGAATTTTTCATCCGGTCTTCTATACTTGACATGCTTTTGTTTGTGTAAGTTTACTCAAAATCAGCTTGTATCTCCATTTTTGAGTCTTCATCGGGCCCTATTTGTTTCATTGCTGCTGTATACTATCTTAAATTACAGATGTGTTTTTGCTACGTATGGAGATGAGGTCACACAATATAAATGTTTCTACTTATACTGATGTATCTCCAACTTTTTTTGGTACCGGATACTTGATGGTTTATGCACACTGATCAAGTTTTTTGAAAAAACCTACAGACATTGAAGTCAACACAAGCCATGGGAGAAGCTATGAAAGGCGTGACCAAGGCAATGGGGCAGATGAATAGGCAAATGAACCTGCCGTCGTTGCAGAAAATTATGATGGAATTTGAGAAGCAGAATGAGAAGATGGAAATGACTATGGAAGTGATGGGAGATGCCATTGACGATGCTTTGGAGGGAGACGAGGAGGAGGAAGAAACTGAAGAACTAGTGAGCCAGGTTCTTGATGAGATTGGAATCGACATTAATCAAGAGGTATTTCTATATTTCCCACGTTTCATCAATCTGTATAAATCATGCCTTTGTTAACCGATTAAGTCAAACGTATCAAAATATTTTTGGGCTCAAGACCTTACTTATGTAGAAGTAAGGGAACACCAAACAATTTTTTATTCTTAAAGAACTTTTTAAGATTGATGTGTCAAACAAGAAATGGGATAAGAGAGGCCCAACAGAAGTTGGGAAGAGAAATAAGAAATGAGGTATCTCCAATGGGATTTGCCCACTTGAGGCGATTACCCCTCAATTTGCCAGCCAATTCGCCCAGCCTTCCACAACGTTGGAGGCAATTAACCCGGTGAATCCGGATGAACAACCACGTGTCGCATGGCAAGTGATCAGAAGGCCGGGCGAATTAAGCAGGTGTAGATACCTGCCTCCTAGAGGAGAGAAGATTGCCGAAATTGTCAAAGATCACCATTCCCCCGACTGCAGATGCTCTAACACTGCTTTTGTTGTAACTTGCAGCTCGTGAATGCACCATCAGCTGCTGTTGCTGCTCCAGCTTCGAAGGCGAAGGTTGCACAAGTGGAAACAGCTGCAGCTGGGAGTGAGGACAATGGATTGGACATGGATTTGCAGGCAAGGTTGGACAACTTGAGGAAAATGTAGTCTTCGCATATCGTCTTGTAATATATATAGACACGATGGCTCCATTGAGGAACTTGGGTGCTTATTTGGGCAGTGTGATGTATATTGTTGTGCCTGAACCTACTAACTGAGGCTATGAACAAGTTGGTTTTCAATAATGAATATGTTTGGGATAAATGATCAGTTTCTTGTAGTCAGGTGTTCTTATTTTTAAATAGTTACCGGTTGTGACTTCGAATTTTTATCATGTTGTCAATTCATTTAAAAATATTATTTCCAATAATGAACATGTTAGGTATAACAATTATTTTTCTTCAAATTTTATGATCCAACCTGAATATTTGGATTTGGTTATTAATCAGTAATTGACAAATGTTATCAGACATTATTTAAAGTATGTTGTACCTTTTTATCAATAACTCTTAATTTAATTTCTGACTTAATTTTAACATAAGGTAATCAAAAGCTAACCAGTACCTTACTTCCACCGTGCTCCCAAACAACCAATAGAATTTTTATTTTAGATACAGTCCAACTCTCAACTTTTGATTTTCAGTCCATGAATATTGGGCCTCTTTTGGGCCAGAATACTATCCTTATATTATATCTATGCCTATAGTTTGATTGGACTTGGGTATTATAAAAAAAATAATCTAAAAAGTAGATACTTGAATTTGACCGTTATTCAGGTTAATTTTGTATCATTTTTATTGTAAGATATTATTAGGGGTTATATATTAGGAAAAAATTCAATATAATACTCTTTTAAATATTTATTTACAAGATAATAGTCTGATATAATTTTTTTATAATATATTTACAAGATAATAATATGTCATAACTTTTTTGTAATATAATACCTCGTCAAATAACCACAATTTGATACCTAATCTTATCTTTATGTTATTTTTTTCATCCAAAAAGTATAAAAAAAATCTAAAATACCCTTCACCATGAAATATCAAAATTGTTCTTTTTTTCATCTTCATATTTTCAAAATGTAAATCTCACATGCTCACATTGATAGCAAATTTAACTATATTACAATGCAATATATAAAAATTGAAAAAACACCAATATTTTATACACAAATAATTTACAAAAAGTGAATACATGGATGTATATTTTTGTAAGTATATCTCAATTTTATAATCTAACTCAACACAAAGCACATCCCAACCAGAAGTGACCAATCAAAAGCTGAAACCATATGACATGAAGTAGCTGGATTTGCATGGTTCACCTACCACTAACACACAAGGTCAATGTCTGGTTGCAAATGTGAAACCCAACAGGACACACTTGTGTTGTCTATACAGTTTTTCAAATATAAATCTCAAACCCACAACTTTTGCATTTTATTCTCTTGTTTATATTATCACAACATCAACTTATTGATTACTATTATTATAATTGTGATTGTGATTAGGCCATAATTGATCAGCAAGAGGCCATAACATAATTGTAGATTTCTATAATAGGATCCAACTAATGATGTGTATAGGTACCTATAAGATTCATTATCTTACACAATAAAGTATAAGGAAAAGTGGAACCACACTTTGGGTTCCTTCCCAATCTACTTGCTTGCATTGCAAGGAACAACAATGAAAAGAAATGAGGCCACTCTTTATTCCCTTAGAAAAGAAAGAGTAGATTCCCTACTCCACATGTGGTGTTTTTAGTTAGTCTTTTGGCTTCATCTGATGTTCTATTATATCACATGGTGCTTGTATATGAAGAAAATTAATATAGGGTTAAAGTATAATGCTCGAACATATATAAATATTTGAGATAATCGCGAAAAATGATCTTCAGATATTCAATTTTTGTAATTTGTTTCCCTAAACAAAAAGTTCTAATAACGTATGTCTCTATATTTTTCTTAATTTAAATCGTCAATAAAAAAATTACATTTTCTATCTGAAATAAGTCACATGTTCTGCACATACCATCTATATTTTCAAAAATACAATTTTTACCCTTAACTAAATGGAGGGTGCAAATTAAGGAAAATATAGGCTACTAATTACTATGACTTTTTGTGTGGGGACACAATTACAAAAATCAAATATTTGAAGGTAATTTTTTATTGTAATTATCCCTAAATAATTTTTATAGTCGATAGACATTTTGAGGTTTCGATTTAAAAGTTTAATTTAAAAAAACCAATTTTAACCTCTGATCAGCATGCATATTAGCTAGGGTACCAAAATTACGTGTAAAACTTCCGTGTTACACGTAATTTTTCCCAAAGTATACCACATGGTTTTGAATTCCATCTACAAATAAATGTTTGCTATAACAAATAGTAATACTTCATCATATATCTAGAAAGTGGACAAATGAGTTAAGGCACCAAAGATACAATTCCTCTCACATGCTATGATTTTTTGTTGAAGGACACATGTTGTAAAAACCGAATACTTGAAGATTATTTTTTATAATCATTCCTAAATATTTTTAACATTCGATAAACATTTTAAGGTTTTGGTTTAAAAGTTAATTTTAAAAAAAGAACGATTTTAACCTCTGATTAGCATATGTATTACTCAGTTACCAAAATTACGTACAAAATTTACATGTTATACGTAGAATTTTCCCGAAATGCATAACGGGTTTTTAATTCCACCTTCAACTAGATTTTTTCTATAATAAATAGTAGTACTTCATCATATATCTAGAAAGTGTACAAATAAGTTAAGGCATTAAAGAAACAATTCACCTCACTTGGTGTGTTTCATGAAATTGTCCTTTCCTATACATTTTTGGTTCATTCACACAATTATTATATGATATAAAATTTAATATTAAAAAAATAATGAGTCTTTTATCTAGAGACGAATAATGAAAATTCTGATAACAAAATATCATGTTTGAGATAGTGCAAGGGTATAAAAATTGGGAATAATTGTAGAAAGTAACCTTCACATATTCGGTTTTTGCAACTTATTACGTCTCTAAACAAACAAAACCCTAGCAATTTGTGTTTCTATACCTTTCTTAATTTTCACCGTAAGAAAAAATCACGTTTTCCATCCAAAATAGGTTATGTTCCATGCACATGCCACCCAACCTTTTTAAATATCACTTTTACCCTTACACTAAAGCATACTCTTTTTGTAAATATAACCTTAAAATATTATATATTTACAGGTAATGTCCCTTGGGTATTATATGTTCATAGAAAATATTCTTGGAATTATGATACTTTTAATAACTTGTAATTAAGGATAAATAGGTATTTTTTCTAATGTGAAAACAAATGGATCTGTTTTCCTTATTTTTTAAATTATGTGATGGATGGTGCATTAAGAAAGACATAAGAGTACAAATTGATAAGGCTTAGGTTACAAAAACGAATACTAGAGGACTACTTTCTCCCATTATTCCTAAAAATAATATTTTGTCAAGCTATCTTTTTACATAATGTATAGGTAAAGGGAATGGAAAATTTAGTTTCTTTGTTTTGTTTAGTTGGTTTTCCGTTTTAATTAGCTTTCGTGGCTCCCTGGTTCAATGCGTCTTGGACGTCATAGTAGTAATAAGGTTATTGTGTTTGGCCCGTCAGGGCTTTCAAACATGTACCGACTCTTTTTAATAGAATGAAAGTTGCATTTACTCAAAAAAAAATGGCTAACTGGGTACCATGCTTCTGGGATAGTGAAAACCCCAAAACGCCCTTACTAAATGCAATACGCATATATGGTGGAAGACAAACACAAACATAAGAGCATTATAGGGGAAAGGATCACATATAGAAATCATGATGCACGAATTATCATATGATTGGGACGAATTGTGATGTGCGCCTCTAAATTGAGTTGTAAACTATAGTGTGATGATCATGTATGAGAATCCTGACTTACAGGAATGTTGGGTTTTTATTCGCTTTCTCGATTCCAATTGTAAATCAATATTTTTTTTGTTATCAAAGACATTAGATAAATTATTTAGAATAATACGAACTTAACGACTATAAATTTATAAATTTTGGACATCGTTTATACAAAATCAGATTTTCAAAAACTACGTAACGCATTTTGATTTACTGTATTGCCATAAAAGAGGGTAGATATGGGTACTTGAATGCAAATGGGCCAATTAAAGCAATGTGGATGTAGAAATGCCTTTGCCCATCCATCAATTCCATTAAAAAAATCCAAACTAGAAAGGAATCATGTGGGCCCTTTTAAGTAAGATAGATGGAAAATGAAGCAGCCATCTAAATTCGGGCCCCACCAACAAAGTCACCTGCTTGCTCCAATCCTTGGAGAGGAGAGATGGATCATAGATATGCTTCTTATGGGTACCCACCAAACTCCATTACTCTATTGTATTTTTAGTCACACAAACCATATTTATTGCTTATGGAGTATAGTATACAAGGGTGAAAACACATGTACACATATAATATAATATCTTATATTATAGTCATAAAATTCATGTTATTAAGTTGGATACATAAATTTCTACTATGATTATTTAGGTTGGTATGGTGCTTAGATACCTCTTTCATTTATTTAAAGTCCGAGATTTACAATAAAGACAGACAAGGATCGACTAATCGAACCGAAACTTTTGTTTTTAACATTGAACCGAAACCTTTATTTATGTAAAAATAACATCTGGACTCAGACTTGGGGCTGTTAAGAAATTTGGTAGTCCTCTTTTTTTTTTGTTCGGTTTGGTTCTCAGTTTTATCCGGACCGGATCGAATCATAACGAGATTATCCATTCGACACTTAATTGATTTTAATCTGTAAAGATAACATCCGGACTCAGACCCGAGGCTCTTAAGAAAGATGGTAATCCTCCTTTTTCATGTTTAGTTGGGTTCTCAGTTTTACCCGAACCAGACCGAATCATAACGAGATTATCCAATCCGCACTCAATTAATACATAGAAATAACATCCGGACTCAAACACAGGGCTCCTAAGAAATATATAATCCTCCTTTTCATGTTCGGTTCGATTCTCATTTTTATCTGACTGAACCACGTCATAATGGGATTATCCAATCTGGACTCAATTTGAACTCGTAGAAATAACATTCATGCTCAAATCCGAAACTCTTAAGAAATCCGATAATCCTAGTTTTCATGTTCGGTTCAGTATTAGCTGGACCAGACCGAATCATAATGAGATCATCAAATCCGGACTCAACCCCGGGGCACCTAAAAAATCCAATAATCCTCATTTTCGTGTTCGTGTTCGGTTCGATTCTCACTTTTATCCAGACTGAATCGTAACAAGGCTATCCAATCCAAACTCAATATGAACCCTAATGAATATATCTGTTCGGAAAGCTGTTAGATATTAATTTTTTAAAAACAATTTGATATGTTCAAAACATGAAAATTAAATATAACCCAAAAGCATAGAACCACTTCCACTTGGGACCCTTTTGTCATGTTGTTGGGGGTCATAGTTGCATACATATGTCTCACTCTTGAAACTATAGTGCTTTGTTTTCAAGTATATTGAACTTGCAACTACTACCCCCATAAAAATGATACTTTATTTTATATTTATTTATTTTATTCCAATCCATGATCCAATAAGGCAGTAGCATCCAAAAGATGGCTACTGGTTAAAACAGATAAAAATATTGGTCAAAAAGCTCATCATCATCTCTTATCTGAGATTCTGATCCAGTGGTGGTGTGTGATTGGGAACCCAGAAAGATTATCCATCTAAAAGCTACTTTTTCTTCCATTTTGTCCCCAGAGTATCTTTCACAGAAAAACAAGAGAATCATGTCAGTGTATTTGTGTGCAAAAGAGTTGTTAAAAGAATAATAGTTGCTTCTACATTAGTATTTGCAAAATTAACCTCTTTCAGCTAATAATAGACCAAGTCGAGTTTTACACGTCTGATTATTGAGAACGATTTCACTCAGTTATATTTAAATATCCATGATTTTCGATTTAATTATTCTTAAACACAATTTCTCACGAGGGAATGTTCGTGGTTTCACATTAAAAAAAAAAGTAGTTGCTTCTCCAGTCATATCTATGAAATTAACCCATTTTAGTTAATGATATCCCAAGTCGAGTCTTTCACGTTTGACTATCACGGATAATATCACTCAAATATATTTAAATGTCCTATATTCTCAATTTAAATATTCTTAAACACAATTTCGTATGAGAGTATTTTCGTCATTTCACATAAAAAAATATGAGGTTGAGATAGAATGATACTAAAAGCTCAAGGGGTCGTAAAAATATATTTTAAATTCAAAGTATTTAATGGAAAGTAGTGCTACCAAAAGAGTTGGGAGACCTACATAGGTTTGAGTTTTTCTTTTTTATTCATGACAGTGGAATAGTTCAGTCTTACACGTTTAATTTTTTTTGTCGTTCTTATTATGATCTTCAATCTATTCACAGAATGACAATCAGTGTCGTCATGTGGCCATTCACCCCAAAACTAGAATATTTGGGCTCAAATTTTAGTTTTTATCAAATATTCATCATAAAAAATATATAATTTAGTTTAATTAAATTAAATTTATGTAGTTTGTAGACTTCGAATATAAATAAGTAACCCACCTTTAGTTTTGATTTTATTTCGTACTTAAGTTCATAATAATTAAACATTATTTTATTCTTTAAAATGCGTTAAGAGTTTCGATATGCTGTCTTTTCGTATATTTATGAAATTTGAGCTATTGGCTAAACAAATTTTTAAGTATAGGGTTAATTTTTTCATTCAGTTCTTTACTATTATTTTATTTGTGCAAGAACATAATTTTTTAGATTTGGTAGAATTGAAACAATATTTTTCAGTTATTAAACCTAAATGAATATTAAATAATACAACATATAAAATATTTTTTTTAAATGGTCATTTTTTTGTAGTGGACACAAAATAATTGGCAGCTTGGAACACCTGAAACTCATGACCATTTGAATCAACAGAATCAAGAGCACAAAGAAACATGAAAAGGGGTTTTCAGATTTCAATTAGATCCAAATCCAAATCTACAGACTGAAAAAGTTACAATTATTGTTCTAAGCTAATCCATTTCTCTACCAGCTCAGGCACAAATTGTGAAGACCAAAAGAATCCCAAACTCCTCCTATGCAGGCCTATTCCTCTTGTGACCGGCCTTACCATCGGATCTCAAGCCACTCGAATTGCCCTCAGACGAACCATCCATGGACTTGGTGAAGGAGCTGGAGAGGTCGGCGTAGAGGTCAACGACCCTCCTGATATTGTTATTGAGCTCCCTGATCAGACCCACGTTCCTGCTGAGGTTATCGGGCATTTTAGACTCGTGATTCTGGTTTATCTCGTTAATCAGAAGCCTGTTCTGGTCCAATATGTTCTGAACCTGCACAAAGTTCTTCTGAAACGTCTGCAATATCTTCCCATCGACTTGCTGTTGACCTCCATTGCCAAGCCCCGAAAATGTATCACCCTCCATCGATGAACCCTCGATTTAGAACCAATCCTGGATCAACAACACAACAAAGATGAGACACTAAGCGAGAAAATCCTACTCCAGTCTAATCTGATTCATAACCGAACCTCCACCCACACCTGATCCCAAGCAGATATACCCGTTCGGGTTCAAATATCTGACCTCGAGGAGGCGAGAGAGCTCTCTGACGATTAATTATCACATCTTTTAATGTGGACATTATGCTTAATTAACCCAAGTACAGAGACAAAGCATGGGACAGTTTGGGGATTGTTTTGGGAAAAAAGCAATTCTGGGTCATGTGAGACAAAGCTCTGTAGCAGCAAATCATGAGCTCTTCTTTTGTTTCTCATAACCAGAAGAGAAAAAAACTGAATAATTGTTGTTGTTATTATTATTATTTATGATGAGATTGGAAGCAACAGATCCCATTTCCATAAAAGGAACCTTTTTTTCAGGTACTGAATAAATACCCACCTCAAGCTCAGTGTTTCAATGAAGAATCTCAATGACCCAACACAAAAAAAATTAAAAAAAAAATCCAGTCAATGATTCAGAGAAGATGAAGCCAGGTCCTGTTCATACAGAGGCACCATCATGATGATTATTTACTATTCTAATTACTATTAGGATTAATATTTAATCATCTATCACAAACAAGCCCATCAAATCTGGAATTAAATACCTTAACTTCAACGACCCAAATCGATTATAAAAATACAAAACCAAATTGGGTTTCGCTTGAAACTGAAGAAAACACCAGAAAATCGACCAAATCGAAGCTTAAAACCCCAAATCGAAAGGAGGAAGAAGAAGGAGAAGGCAAGTTCAGCAAATTAACAGCATTCCGAAAATGCCCAAAATTAGCCAAACACAATAACATAACGGAGAAATTAAAAAGGAAACAAACGGTAAATTTGCCCAAAATTACCATGACAAACAGTTTTAAAACACAATTAAGAGAACTCGATGAGATCAATCCATGAACTCGACGAACACACACTCCAGAAGGATGTGTTAATGTTCGAAAATCACTATCGTGTTCTTCAATAATCGTTGATTAATTAGAAAATTAAACTGTGCTCACACAACGCACCTTGAAAATCTGAAACATTGTGTTCTGGTGAAGACGAGTGAGTGGCTCCGATCGGCGTTCGAGTCGAGTCCCCGGAGCAGGAGCTGGTGCTGAATTTCGAGAGTGAATTGAATTTTCTCGAGAAAATTGAATTTTCTAGGGAGAGAAAGTGTTTTGGTCTGAGAGAGAGAGAGAGGAAGTGAGAGAATATGTAGATTTGACAGTCACGCTCCGTCCCTCCTCTGTGTCTGAATATTTTCTCTCTATTCTGCGTTTTATATCTATGGATCCACCTGTTATATTATATAATTCCATTTTTTTTTGTTTATTTTTTTTATTGATATGTTTTGGGTTTTGATTCGGTGTGGGAGCTGGACACCAGTACCTGAGATCTTGCTGGGCTCATTTATTGACACGTGTCAGTTGTTGTGAAGATTTGAGTGATCAAAGATGTGGGTCCACTGTGCCCTTGAGTTTCTACATAGAGACTTGTTTTAAGTAGGTTTGGGATGACAAAATTATGAGAGCGTTTCACTTATTTTAGGTTCCCAACTTGTGATTGATTTTTCTTTTGAGTAAATATGAGTTTTTATTCAAATATCGGCAATAATGATGTTTTGAAAAGGCTCAGGGATATGATCCCTTTGCTAGTTCTAGACAGGGGAAGAACAAGCCGTCCTGACAAGCCAATGAACTGCTTTGTTCGTTGTCCGTTTTACAAAATCGAGTTGCACACACTCGTGTCTAGCTAAAAGGGAAATACAATCTGTGACGATAATTGACCTTACAATCACTTCGCACATTAGTCTGTTGTCGTGGATGTTGCAGCAGCCATGTCAACGCGTCTCGAATCACATATGAGTTGGCGATAAATTATATGCGTTTTATAAAAATTTAATGATGAATTATTTTTTGTCGATAAATCTACCAACGGTGTTAACATCTTAACAAAAAAATCGAAAGTACTAGTATGAAAATGAATAAATAAGAGTTTTACATTACAAAAATATATACATAAGAGTTATAAATAATGGAACACATATAACAAAAAGTAAAACCGTCATTTAAAAAAATAATTTATGTCACATGACATGACTATATTCTAGTAAAAATAACATATTTGTAAACAGAAAATAATTCACGGTTAGTTTTTACAAAAAAAATAATTCACCGTAAATTTCTATAATCATCTCGTAGTTGATTAAATTATTTAGATTTTTTGTTATTAGCGTTGTTTAATTTCTCTTTCAATTTTGATATCTTTAATGTCGGGATCTGACAACATGGATGGATTTTAACTATATCGGCTAAATTTAGTCTTTTTTTTTTATTGTTCATGCATCTTTGTTAATTTCTCTGATTCCTAAATAAATGTTAAATTTGAATAACGTTTGGCACCTTACAATTATTGCATCACTTTTTGGGAATTATCTTACATCATAAATGTAAGAGAGATAATTTCACAAGAAAATGGGACTGACACTCGTGTTTTTGTGCTCCTATTTGATGTAGAGCCTAATTGTAACTGGGGTGGTAAATAAGTCAAAACTTGGTTAATTTTGTTAGGATTCGATTCGTCTTAAAAAAAGGATAATTATTATTCCCAACCCCAAACTTTACGTCAAATTCATATCCTATCATTTTCTCAGCTTTCGTTTCAAATCCTAACCTCACCCTTCGTTTTTTTTTCAAAACCTATCATTTACTGTTCGAATTAATGGAACAGTTAATTTGCTAGTCACGTGCACACTTAAGTGACCCCATATTTCGAATTTATTCCCATTTTGTTTCCTTAAAACTATTACTTAAGTGTAAGATTATGAATGTGAATGGATTTATGAGGGTATCAATGAGAAAGGGTCAAGGGTAAAAATGGGAATAAATTCGAAATATAGGGTCACTTAAGTGTGCACGTGACCAACAAATTGACTGTTCCGTTAATTCGAACAGTAAATGATAGGTTTTGAAAAAAAAAACGAAAGTTGAGGTTAGGATTTGAAACGAAAGGTGAAGAGAGATTAGGATATGAATTTGACGTAAAGTTTGGGGTTGGGAATGATAATTACGCCTAAAAAAACTGGTTGGTTTAGATTAGGATAAAAAGTGCCGATAAATTAAACTCAAATTTCGTCAAACTTAACATGGTTTGTTTCGTTTTTATTATTAGTATCTGATTTAAAATAAATATCAATAAGTCGACTCATGAAACTATCGAATATTTTAAGACCATACATATTTAGCTTGTTTATTAAATAAAGATTCGTCTCTCTTGCTCTACTCTAGGGCTTTTGAGCAATGAGTTTGTGCTGCTAGCATCTACTCATCCACCTCATACTGAACCTCCTCGGCTCTTTGCACGATTATTGAGGTGACGTAGTTCCACCCGTTCTTGTTGCTTGTCATGTTCCACCAACTCTCACCATCCCTTACCATCCTACCTCATATTCACCGTTTTGAGTCCGCCATAGAGATGGTGGTTTTGTCCGACGTCAATGACCAGGTAAGGTTTTGGTATTCTTCGGAGCGCAACAATGGATCTCCCAACAGATCCTTACTAGCGCATGATCGTAGTACGGACCCTTATCGGAACAAGAATGAGTATCCAGTAACGACAACTTGGTTCCTCACGAGAGGCGGAGGTCGGGTGGAGGGATCTTCTTAGTTTCATGGCCTTACTTTAGTAAGCCCTCATGCTTCTCTCTCTCATGCCCCCATATTTCGGCCGTCGTATTTGAAAGAAGGTGTATCTCCGATAACGATTTACGGATGCCTGCTCTGATTGTTCTCCTTCCTCGTGCTAACTTTTCGCGTCGTCATGGTCGTGTCCATGAGCGAGTGTACAACCGAAAACATAGTTGAACCACGCTAAAGGTGATCAGGGTTCGGTTCTTGATCTACACAATCAAGCGAGGTCTGCTACGCAACCTTGACATGCTTAATGTTAATAAGGCATCTGTAGAGATGCGAGACGTCGAGATGAGAAGCGTCTTGCAACTCTCACAGAATGCAAGAAGTTTCCCCCATAGAATCAAGCGACAGTCAGAAAATCTAGTACGCACTAGGTTAAGTCATAGTTGATTACTCAAGAGCCATAATTTTTTTTTATCTTGATGATGTGTATAGCATTCAAAACTATAACACCCCGCCGTGCAGCTCAATTGGTGATAGCATCACTCAAGGAAATGCTATAAAGGGTGAGGTCTTGGGTTCAAGTCTCACCAACAACCTAAGTTGGTATTTGTCTGTGGACAATACACCAGATGGGTTGTGGTGTATTGGGCTGCAGACCTAACATCGCCGCGCGTGGGGCTCTGTGTGAGGCACGACGGGGTGTTACAAAAAAGTGCACTTTAGAGGTCGAGGAGGGTACATCGGTGGAGGCCAAGGAGATGGAAGCGCTGATGACGGCTTTAGAAACCGCGAGGGTTGATCAGGGAATAGTGAGATGAAGACGAAGAATGCACCGAAGATGGCGATTGAAGATCCGGGGGATTGAGGACGGAGAGGCAGCATAAGAGACCAGTGGTAAGGAGGATCGTTGTCATTGAAATAGACAAGGGGACCGAACGTGTATTGGGAAAATCGACGCCGTTTGTAAAGAGTGGCCACCTTCGCTAGTAGTTTCAAGAAAATATTAACAGAACTCACGATGATAAGTTTTTTTCAAATAAAAAAGAAGAACTAATTTATTCATCTCCTATTAAAAAAATGAGTGAAATGTGCAGTTTTCATTAATTAAGGTTTGCAATAACAAATAAGTGCATCAAAGACTATCTGACCACGAAAAATAGGCATAGAACAATTAAGTTCACTATTCTTTTCATAACATAGCGTCCTTGACGGTCTTGGATGGGGTGCCATAAAGGCGAAGCTAAGGTAAATTGACGAACACTGCTTAAGGTAGGGCCTGTATACCGTTGGGTCCCCCGAGGGCGAAGCTTTTCTTCTGATATAAAACCGAACATGTGTTCGTCTGCGGTGAAGGAAGGGCATGATATTCTCAAGAATGCCTTCCAATTGACTCTTTGTGAAAAGTCCTAAATCGTCGCTTATTGATCGTTAACATTACAAAAAAGAACATAACTGAAAAGTAGACTAGAACCTATCTATCATAGACCAAGGAGGAGGTCTCGGAGGAGGCCAAGGGGGTGCAGATACCAACGCCGGAGAGGCGGCAGGTGCTGAGCAGGAGGCGACGACCCTGATGGCTTCCCCTGAGGACTTACGAAGGGGGACGGGACAGTGGGAGCGATGATAGAGGCTGGGAGGGTGATTTTGACAAAATCCATGTGGTAGATGCAAACAAAGGAATAGGGGGTGAAGGTTGAGGAGTAAAACAACGTTATTACGACAGAGAAAGACCGGACTTTGGCCCTAAGAAACGACGACGCGACGTTTGTACTATGGGTTTGAAAACCCTAACAGAGAGTAATTAGGATGGTCTTCCTATTTAAATTTAATACTGAGGAACTTAGATTTAGACAATATTACCTTAAAAATCTAAAATAATCTAATGGATATAACGATTTTACCTTTAATTCTAATTTCTATCCAGTTGTACAAGGTAGCATAGCTTTAATTGCTTTTGTGTAGCAATCCACCAATCGTCCCATCTACACGTGAGCTTCGACATATCTTTACTGTATGGACCCCACCAACTTGAACATGTTGTTTTGTCCTATTAGGCTTACACAGGACTATGACGTCATCACTATTTGCGTACTTGTAGTTGTGTAGGTCCGTAGAGATGGTCCGTATTATTCTTGTACATATGTTTCACGTAAAAACGACTGATTAATTATTCTCATCCACAAATTTTGTAGGCGCGTAATTAATTGTTTTAGCCGCAACGTGGAGTGGACATATCGGTTCTTTTCCATCAAGTAGATACAATGTTTAAAACATGAATATTTAATTAAATAATTATTGTCTATACTGTTGATTATATTTGGAGGTTTGGAGACGTTAATCCATGATTAGTGGGACACATGCAATTAAACATATGGATACCAAATGTTGATTGAGTATCAAATACTCACTAGGTCAAAAAAGACTATCAATTTTCTTCCTTCTTTTCCGTCCAAACATTCGTTCGTCATGATCATTCCTTCATCGCTAACGCCTCTATATCTGAAATCCGAGGTGAACTCAGATTCTGCTATGCAATTGTCGTCAAAGGAGGACCTCATACACGACCCTGTATCCACAGATGTCTCCCACCCGCCGTCCTAGATCCGAACTACTAGGGGATGCCTCTTTCCTCTTGTTGCATGGATCTCAGGAAGAGATATCGACTCTCAACATCCTCAGACTCCTTGAAAAATCCAAGCGCTGGCATGGCTTCGTCTTCGCCTACCACATGTAGAGGCGGGAGGAACTATTTCTAAACCAAGGGACCACTCATGGGTGTTCTCTGTCCCGGGATCAGTCATCTCTCTCGCTCAAACCGAAGGACCTAGACTGGTATCCCGGTCTCTAGCCGGATCGTTATTGGGGTCCCGGACCCCTATACTAGATTGGGAAAATGAGGATGAGATTAATAAATTTTGTTAAATTTATTTCGGTCTTCTTTAGTATTTACTATTTTGAATCGGAATTTAATAAATTCAACCAAATATGAATTAAGCATCCACTTAGAACATGAGTCCCTTAGTGAGTCTTACCACTATGGAACACAATTTAAATTAAGGGGTTCAGTCGTTCAGATTCACTATTTTGCACAATCAATATATGAGTCCCGAAACTGAACCCTTTAGTGAGTCTCACCACCGTACATGCTCTTATGTCTTTGAAAATTTAAATCGTAAACATAATATCGTCATTTTTATACAATTTGAAACAAAGTACAAGACCATTGTAATTTTTTTGTGATCACCAAAAAAAAGATTATGAGTAACAAATCAATACTTCAAAAGTTTTTTTTTCTTGTTGTCATTTTTTCTGGGTCTTTTCTTTGATTAACACTAAAAATATAATGAATTTGTTTTTTTATTCCACCATGTGAAAAATTATTATAAGAATAGAGGATTCTAACCTTTTGCTATTTTTTTTATTACTTCCCTACTCTGTATGTAAGGTGGCAAAGGTTACACAAAAATCTGGTAAGATACACTCTATTTTTTTAGAGGCCAGCAATTCAGTGTGATGGAGCTCTATTTCTATCATTCCAAGGAGGGCGACGTAAACTGACATCTTGGGGGAGTATCCAATCTAGTGGCGGAACTAGCTTTTTTGGTGAGGAGGGGCACCAAAAAATTTCAATAGCAATACACAACGTCAAAAAATTTTGAGGAGGAGCACAACTAAAAAATTATAAGAATTTAAGGGGTATTTTTCAAAAAATTCAAAAATTAGTAGCAAAATTTCAAAAAAAAAATATTTGAGGGGGGGCACGTGCCCCCCGGGCCCTACCTAGCTCCGCCACTGATCCAATCCACCATAGTACTCCTCTGAAAATGGGTTTGCTCTACCATAACTTTCAGGTCAGATTTGTTGTATTGGTGTCTCTCGGGTCTCGCCTCGGTACTACTGCAACACTCCTTTCTGAACGTATCAGCGAAGCGGTTCGGTTCAAAGAGTTAGATCTCATTTTATTACGATTTATTTCTGTTAGCCTTTTATTTTCAGTACTTCCGTATTAGTGTTTGATGGTTTTTCTGTCATTCATTATAATATCAAATCGTTCACCTGTCAATTGTTTTTTAAAATCTTCATATTAAAATAAAAACATATTTACTGCATTTTGTTTGTACCAAGGTACTGCCGCAGAACTGTACTGTTTGTTTTGTTCCGAGCCATAACTAGAAAGGACGAAACCAGGAAGCAAATCTAACAAACACGGACCTCTAAATAATGCTTGTCTGTTTGGTTACGGATATATGGGGCTCCGGACCAGTATTAGCACTACTCCCTCTAAACCCAGTAGGTCTCTATGTACAGGCTCTGTGTTTGAGCCCGTGACGTCATCCTAGCCCAAGCTCTCTCTAGTTGGGCTCATGTATGTAGGCTTGGGAAGTTTTGGATCCGTAATGGGCCCAAAGCTATATTTTTGCCAAGTGTTCTAAATATCCTGGCTGAGTGTCGTTTAAGCATCCGCCTAAGCCTAACTGACTCGCCTAACCGTCTAGGTGTTTAAAACATTTTGCATAGTGTGCTAATAAGTTAAAATAATTAGATAGTCATGCAGAGTTGTTGCTTGGTGTTGGTGATATTATAGATTGTGTTTTTGCGTTGTTTGATGTTATTTTTTACGTATTCTAAATATTTGTTATTATTTTTAATATAATGAGATTCATATTTTGTTTCTAATATATCTATTAAAAAAATAAAAAAATAAAAATCCGATTAATCTCCGTCTAACTCTCAATTAATCTCTGTCTGACTCCCGATTAATCTACGAAAGCCTCAACCGTCCGACTAGCATCTAATGATTTACAGAACGTTGATGTTTTTTTGCAGTATAAGCAAAATCCACAAATGGAGTGACCGAGCAACGACCAGAGAGATACAGTGTCTCAAACCCAGTAAATGGGTTTGAGCCCGTGACGTCATCCTAGCCCAAGCCCTCTCTAGTTGGGCTCAGCTCACATGGGGCTGAGAAGTTTTGGATCCGTAATGGGCCCAGAGCTATATTTTTGCAGTATAAATAAGATCCGCAAATGGAGTGACTGTATACCGACCAGAGAGATACAGTCAAAGATGCTGAGTCTCAGACCGCGGCTGCTATTTTCCTCCCAATTTTCCCTCACTTTCTCACCTCCCAAACAGAATCTCTCCCATCGTAGATCGTCACTCTCCTTGAGATCCTCCCGATGTAAGACCTCGGTAGCTATGGCGGCGACTCAGGCCGTCGAGCACGTCGTGCTCTTCAAGGTGAAGCCCGAGACGGACCCTTCCAAGGTCGAATCAATGCTCGGCGGTCTCAACGGCCTCGTGTCCCTCGACAACGTGCTCCACCTCACCGCCGGTCCGATTCACCGGATCGAATCTCCCGATCTGACCTTCACGCACATGCTCCACAGCCGCTACCCCTCCAAGGACGACCTCGCCGCCTACTCCGGCCACCCCCGCCACTTGGCGGTCGTCAGGGAGTCGGTCCTCCCCATCTGCGACGACATTATGGCCGTCGATTGGGTCGCCGCCGACGGATTCAACGGATCCGCCGCCCTGGAGCCTGGATCGGCGATTCGCCTGACATTCCTGAAGCCGAAGGATGGTTTGGGTCCGGAGGAGGAGCTTTCGAGCGTGATTGAAGAGATTAAGAGGGCGGGTTTCGGAACCGCCGGGGTTAATTTTTCTCCGGCGAGGGCCAAGGGGTTCTCGATTGCGACGCTGGAGGGGTTTCCGGGAGTGAAGGAGATGGATTCGAGTAAGTTTTTGGTGCATTCTGAGGATCGATTTGAAGGAGTGCTTGTGGTTGATTATGTGGTTCCGTCTTCTACTTAGCTTTGCTACTGAGGTTACACAATATAATACTCACTTAATTTCCATCAATAAAAATGAAATGTGGCTTGGAGAACTCTGATTGAAATTGAAATATCATGTTATGATTAGAAGTTGATATATGGGTTTGTGTCATTTTGCTTCCATTTTGATTGATTGATGTCTGATTTGATGCCCATTTATCTATAATTGGTTCATGATTGTGAAACCTTGGCTCATTTAGCTCGTAAAGTTGTCTCTCTCAGAGAGGTCAGCGATTTTTCTAACCATCAGACCATCCACATTAGAGGTGGTGAGATAATTTTTCTCCGTTGAATCGGTAGGTTAAATTAGAGTCAGAATCGATAATTTCTACGATGAAGGTCAGATTGGTTGAGTCGAACTCGAATCTACCAAATTAGAAAGAATCACTAAGAGGGAGAAAATCGTCATCAAAACATCAGTAAATTCTTTTATTTTTTTTCTACTTTCGACGATTTTTTCGACTTCCATTTCTGTGGACACATGGTGTCACATGACTGATGCGGTTACTTGAGTTGGGTCCCGATTACGGTAGAAGACTCGGCGATTTTCAAAGGCTATTATATACATGTGTCGACTCCAAATAGTCTATGAAAAACCTGATTGAGCGGCGATTGCAAATCCACCGTGGTTTTGCTTAGGGTGTTTCCATGACTTAGCTAAGTGAAGATTTGATCAGAACATGTACATCTTTGCTTAAACAAAGATTTCGATTCCTCAAGTTTGAAATCCGTTCCAAGATCTCCAACGATAAAAAAAACAGGAATGGATTGATTCTTGGAATCAGATTTGATCGATACCTCTCTTCTTCCGGCAAAAGGTTCTCATCAAGTGGCACAATAATTATAAAAAAATTGTTTAAAAAAGAAAATGGTATACTAAAAAATACACTCCCGAAACGAGGAATCGACATTAAGAAACAATCCTACCACACTATTCAACACGTGCTCTTTAGTTGATTGTATCAGTCTTGAAGCATTGATAGGGTATGCTTATTTTCAAATCCACCCTAGGCTGGTTCAAATCATGTTCTTAGCCTATTTTCAAATCCACCCTAGGCCGGTTTGAATCATGTTCTTAGCCTAGGACTAGGATTGAATCATAGGATAGAAAGGTCTAAAGGGAAGAATCCAAGTAACAAAAAACATGAAACATACAAGTCGGTGTTGACATCGTATGCACTATCACACTCAAACACGTGACTCAACTAGGCATCACAGTGCCCACATTTGAGAAATGCGTAGTGATAGGAAATAGTTGAACCATATTCGAATAAGCCCTGGTTCAGTTTCGAGAGAGAATGTACTTTCTTAATACTACATTTTTTCTCACATTGAGGTAAGGTTGTTAAGATCACCGACGGTAGGATCGGATTCCGCTGTTTCTAACCAAAATGGATACATGACCAGAAAAGAACCGTTGAGAGAGATGAAGAGAAAAGATATAGAGAGAAGAAAAAAGATACAGAGAGAGGAGAGAGAAGAGAAAAGAGAGAGAAAAAATCAACATGGACGGATTCATAGACGTTAGGAGAGAAGAAACATCACCGAAATGTCACTTTCCCCTTTTTTGCACCCTTTCGATGCTTCTTCCAACTCTATTGTGGGTGCTCTAAGTTGCTAAAGAGATGCTACATATATGTAAAAACGAGAGAAGCAAAGTCGACATGTGGCGTGCTGTGGTTAGATGGAGCTACAAAGCAAGCGAGAAGCGCTACCCCTCAGTAGGGCGCTACCTTCCACCGGAGAGCGTCCTAGATGCTACATATATAGGAAGGGAAGTACATGTGGCGTGCTATTGTTGGGCGGGGAGCTACCTCCCGCCCATGGAGCCTCGTAGATGCTACATACATAACCGGAAAAAAAGAAAAGAAAAAGGAAAGTGGACATGTGGCGTGCTGCAGTTGGTTGGAGGATTTGGAGCAGTAAAGCAAGCGGGGAGCACTAGCCGCTTCGTATGGAGCTAACGCCCCCTGGAGCGTCCTCGCGTAGCCTCCAGCATTGGGAAGCATCCTCACGAAGCTACCGCCTGCATGCTAAGCGCCTTCACAACGCCCATCGGGCATCCCCTCGATGGGGATGCCCTTAAGTCTCTCTATGTCTTTCTCAGCAAGTTTTTGTGTCAATGAGGGAATGATTTGTGAAACTAAACTTGATTAGTTCGCTCCATGAAATCAACAAATCTCAAATTCACTTGGACAGAACACAGAAGAACATTTTCACTAAATAGTCAGAGCAAAATGACCATACAAGTACCTGCTTCATCAATGTCTAGTTTCTACCAGATTGCACAGTTTGAACAGTTGCAATTACCTGAGCCATAACCATGGCATACTGAACGACTGTGTGCTGCGAAGTGTAGTGATCTCCTAATCCGTACTCCGAAAAGTTTGGTTCTATATGCATAAAATGACCAGGTAGGGACCTTTTTGACACTGCTTCTTGCCATATCTCAACAAAGTCCTCCATGATTGACCTGGCTTTATCTATCGAAGATATTGGAAGGTACTCGATCTGCAATAGTAGTGAGCAAAGTCAACCCTTGGATTATAGTAGCCCTTTTTAAGTATAATAGTAAAATGGATAATAGGGGGAACACTCGGGTGAAAACCAGTTAAATATGAAAATGAAAAGTAATCATAGCCATTGGATCAGAATTTTGACGGTTGAGATGCTTTCTAACTTAAGTTTGGAACTTTCCAGTGTAAAGTTAAGTTACCAAACTCAAGTTTAGATACTTCTCAGCCATTAAAAACTAGGGGTAACTTCATTAACACTCCCCTTTGACCTTTGTTTCTCAAATACATACAGTAAAAGGGATGGGTGGTCAGTAACACACTGTCACCTTTCCTTTATCATCAAAAACACATCGGGTTTGGATAATTTAGTTCCAAAAACACTGATAAATGAGACAGGTGACTTGCCTGTTCCTGATCAAACCATCACCTTTCCGGTGTAAATCCGTGGGTTTTTTATTAATACGAAAGGGGACAGTGTTACTGATAACCCCTCACCTTTAGGGTGTGTTTTTGATAGTGAAAAGTCAAAGTGGGTATGTAAATAACATTTCCCTAAAAAATATAGTCGAATGGACACATATGGTTTTGGGTTCTCACTCCGACTTTTGGTTTTCAGCTGATTGTTATAGTCTACACGATACAGCTAAACTAAGGTACTAAATTCATTCATTTTACCTTTTCTTTTGTATTTCATTTTTAGTTTCTCACAGAAAAGAGAGTCAGAAAGAAACATGTGACAATCCAAGCATCAAATTAAATTTCAATAAGCATCCAAACAAATCAAAGGACGCCATTCTCACTTAGCACACTTATTATATGCTCTTTGTTGGAAAGAGGAAAAACATCATCAAACATAAGGTATGTACTTAAACTAGTCAAGTTGCAAACTACTACATGGAAGCCATGAACATAATAAAGAAGCACAACAACAAAATTCTCCCGAGTTAAGATCACATACCTCCATAACTATTCCTCTCAAATTCTCAGAGTGTGTTGGTACAACCTTCCCCACTCTTAGTTGGAAATCACCAAGTTGATACTGAAACCCCTACGTGATATAAAACATAAACAGATTTCAACAAACATGTCAATGACAGTACCCTCAGTTGTTGATTTATATTTATAAAGCAATATTCATCACAAATTCATGTCCCAAATAGCTAAATTATCTATGTATGTGACCCTAACACGAACCAGATAGCAACCCAGTTGTTGATTTCAATTTGGATAGCAACTTCATATACCTGGCTTAATTATCAACATAAGTAGCAATCTGACCTCAAACTAAAGGGTGACCCTTGATTAGTAAGACTGCATACTCTCCATTATAGTCCGAATCGAAGACACTGCCTCAAGAACAATATTCATCACAAATCCATGTCCTAAATAGCTTAACTATCTATAGATGCGACCCTAACACGAACCAGATAGCAACCCAGTTGTTGATTTCAATTTGGATAGCAACTTCGTGTGCCCCGTGGCTTAATTATCAACATAAGTAGAAATCCAACCTCCAAATAGAGGGCGACCCTTGATTTGTAAGGCTGCATACTTTCCATCATAGTCTGAATCGAAGACTCTGCCTCAAGAGCAGTATTCATCACAAATTCATGTCCTAAATAACTAAACTATCTATAGACGAGACATTAACACAAACCAGATATCAACCCAGTTGTTGATTACAATTTGGGTAGCAACTTCATGTACCCCATTGCTCAACTATCAACATAAGTAGAAATCTAACCTCAAAATAGAGGACCACCCTTGATTTGTAAGACTGCATACTTTCCATTATAGTCAGAATCAAAGACTCTGCCTCAAGAACAATATTCATCACAAATTCATGTCCGAATAGCTAAACTATCTATACACGAGACATTAACACGAACCAGATATCAACCCAGTTGTTGATTACAATTTGCGTAGCAACTTCACGTACCCCATTGCTCAACTATCAACATAAGTAGCAATCTAACCTCAAAATAGAGGACCACCCTTGATTTGTAAGACTGCATACTTTCCATTATAGTCTGAATCAATGACTCTGCCTCGGGAACAATACTCATCACAAACTCATGTCCTAAATAGCCAACCTATCTACAGATGTGACATCAACACGAACCAGATAGAGACCCAGACGTTGATTTCAATTTGGATAGCAATTCATGTACCCTATGGCTTATTATCAACATAAATATCAATCTAACCTCAAAATAGAGGGCGACCCTTGATTTGTAAGACTGCATACTCTCCATTATAGTCTGAATCGAAGACTCTGCCTCAAGAACAATACGCTGATTCCGAATTATGAAGTAATACTTGTTTGGCTGCTCGGGAAGTGAAATTCCGAGAAAATCACGCGGCAATTCGGCCCCTAGAGACTGGTCTGATCGGAGAAGATGAATTAACACATGAAACGGAGCAGGATTGAACAGAAACAGATCATCGAATTTTCGTGAAATCGAAGGCGAATAGAACCTCGTATCATGGGTTTGTAGTAGGTGAGGATAGCTTTCCACCTCCCTTCCTTGACGCCATTGATGCTGTCGACGCACTGCGACACCTCCGTCAGGATCTGGCTGCTCACGGTTGTTCCTGCATTGGGTTGCCAGTGCAAAACCCTAAACCCACAAAAACAATCTGATTAATAGACAAGACTAAAGCTTCTTCTTTTTGGGTTGCGAACGCAAATGGGTACAGAGATACGAAATGAATTGGGAACTTTGATTTGGGGATTTTTACCATTTCAGAGGCATAGCCGAGATCAGAAAGGGAGAGTTGAGATTCACACAAGACAATTACAGAGGATTTGGGGGTTGAGTGATAGGACTCCCGACAGGGAGCAGGATGCGACGTCGTTTTGGATATCATGTATATCACTTAAACCCACTACACTTTGATAATACCAGGTCAAGGAAACTAGAAAAGGAAGAGGACTATTAAAAGCCAGATCCTAAGAGCATCCACAGTGGGCTGGCTGAGAACCGGTTGGGAGCAAAAACGAGAAGAGAGTTCAAAAGAGGAAGAGAGAAAAATGAATATAAAATTGCTGGCTAGGAGTGCTGGCTGTTAGCTTATCACCAGTCCTTATCGTTGGCGGGGAGCAAATATATGAAGGAATGAATTATCATAAAGCCAACCAAAAAGGCTACCATTGTGGGGTGCTGGCTGGGAGTACTGGCTATAAGCCAAAAAAATATATTTTTAATTCATCTCGCCAGCGCCACCTCGCCAGCTGCCGGCGAGATGACTGTGGGTGCTCTAACACAAAATAAAATAGTTTAAGGTATCGAATCGTTTTACTGAAATGTTTAGAAGGGAATATTACGATAGCGTCTATCATCACCGATACAACGACTTTAGACTAGAAGGTAGGATAGAGCGGACTCATTTTTGAAAAAAATACATGGCAGACTAAATACTCCTCTAGGTTGTCAGCGTGCGTAGTCCTCCCTGAATTGATAACATCAGGGCTTCAAAACACGGGATTGCTGACCTCCGAATAGTAGAAGAGTACTATACCAGGACTTGGTGGGACCACTGCCACCTTATGTCCAATGGGGCGGTGTTGTTGGTCGACCTCCCACTGGACCACAAACTCCTCATTGATCGAGACGAGAGTGCTTGACGCCCCCGTCGCTATACGATTTGCTCCTACGGTGCGTGATTATCCCAATGGGCCTCCATGACTGCTCGACCCACAGGTGGGTGGGCCTACCAAACCCGACCCACGAAAGGATGGGCCTACTAGACCTATCCCACAATTGGTTTGTCCTCCTAGACCAGACTCACAACATGGTAACTAACCTGCTCCAAGTCCGCATCCGACCTGAGGCCCCAACGACACTGAAACCCTAGGACCCGACACCGGCCCCTACTGCCACCTATGGTCCTCGTTTTGCACATGTTCCGGATTTATCTCCAGAATGTTGTCCTTGTCACCCATCCAAGGCCGAGGTCCGATCACAGAGACACGTCGGACAGTACCACTCGGTTTTTCCAAGACCCTGCCCTAACGTCGCCGACCTCCTCCTGCCCATGGGGTCATGGGAGGTTCTCGTTCCACCGCCGCCGTGACAGAGAACACACGGTCCATCCCCACTGTTGATGCGTTAATGTCGAGAGCCAGAGCCAGAGTTCGAGTGGGAGAGGCCACTGCGCGTAGGGATGGAAAAAAAGGTGTCGGGGACGAACCCTATCTTCGTCCCGCCGCTCACCTTCTCATGGCCACTATGCATCGTCGCTAGGAAAGTCCATATACAAAGTATGATTGCACGTGGGAATTAAGGCGGAAACACTAGGGACGAACCCCCAACCATCCATGTCTTCATCCCGCCGCTCGACGGCTCTTAGGCGATGAGTAATATGTCATATCTTAAGTCTAAAATGACAAAAATACCCTTGTAAACAGGCAATCTGTTTGAATGTTCTGTTCACACTGAGTTTTGGAACTCAATAGGACCTGATCAAACCTTTTAACTAAAAAGTTGGAGCTTGAGATTTGATTTGAGTGTGATCAACAAGTAGTCTCACTCTCACACACATAAAAAAAAGATAGTGGTGAGGGACCCCCAAAAGGACAGGGGAAGATCCAGAAGCATAAAACGACATCGTTTAAAGGTGACTCCCCTGCCCTTGGTGGTGTCAGAACATGGCTTTTGGTGTTAGCCTGCAGGTGACTGACAAAAATAATAAAAGTGAAAGTAAGAAAGAGTCAAAATGGAGTGTGGGTTTGTGAAAGATTACAAATTTAGTTCTCATTTTTACATATATATATATATATATATATATATGTATATATATATATATGTATATTATTATTATATTTTTACTGCTTTTACTGATTACCAGTGTTTATCTTTTCTGTGTCAAGTCTTTTATGTCTGCAACATTTCAGACACAGTCCTGAGAGGCACAGAGCCCATCACTCTCCAAGTCTCAGAAGTTTCAGACCCATTGCACACACTTGCTCTCTCTCTCTCTGCCAAAGCCCAACTCTACTGCTTCCACTTCCATGACTCAGAAAAACTAGTGACACTGACCAGAACCAGAACCAGAACCAGAAACCAGAACCAGAACAGGTACTGCATGCTCCTCTGTCACTCTTACTGAGTAACATTACTTGGTAAAAGTAAATGTTCAGACATTACTGGTCTTTTGCTTTGCCAATCAGAATCTATGCAAAACTTACTTTCTGGTTAAAAAAACAATGTTAAATGCAAAAATACACACTTAAGTATTGGTCACAAACAACAAACTGTCCTAAAATATTGGTTGTTATTGGAGACATGTAAATGACATGTGACCAATTCATAAATGTATGTAAACGATCTGTGACCAATTTATAAAGACGTGTAAATGACATGTGACCAAAATATAAGACCCTCCATTTAACTCAAAATTTTGAGTAATTTACTCTTTATAACTAATAAATAAGGGTATATTTCTGCATTTAACCCAAATAATAAGGTTAAGTATTTTAGTACCCCTTTTCTATTGGTAACACTCTTTAGTACCCTGATGTATTGGTAATGTTTTGAACAAGATTTTGGTCAAGTTTACGTCATTTTGATGATATGTGACCAATTCATAAGGGGTATTAAATGTTCAGTTATCAATACATAAGGGGTATTAAATGATCTGTGATCAATTCATAAAGGTTACTAAACGACAGTTACCAAAACAGAGGGACTGTTATTGAACGTCACAAAACGCAGGGGTACAACAAGTATGTTACCAATAGAAAAGGGGTACAAAAAGTAAAAAAATGTAAATGACATATGACCAATTCATAAAAGTATGTAAACGATCTGTGACCAATTCATAAGGTATGTAAATGATATGTGACTGATTCATAAAGACATGTAAATAACATTTGATCAAAATATAAGATATTTTATTTAACACTTCAAATTTTAAGTAACTTATTGTTCGTGACCAATACATAAAGGTATATTTTTGCATTTAATCCAAAAAATATATATATAATTAGGACTGAGGGAGAAGGAAGAAGGAAGCATCAAAGCATGTGATTGGAATTATATTTATCTCTGCCACATGCTTGTGTTCTGCTGACAAAGGCCCCATATGGGGACCAGAGTCTTGAATGTCTCTATAACTCTGCAGGTGAAAACCCCAAAAGATCCATATGTATTATATATGTATATATGGTTTTTGTGTCATGGAGAGGTGCAACTTTAGGACTTGGGGATTGAGATATGGGTTTGTGGTTTTCCATTTTCATACCCTTTTTAGATTCTCTTGCTCATGTTTTTTTTTTCAAAAGGGACTGTAAATGCTTGCCATTTGAGGAAACAAAGAACATGATGGTTCTTTAATGTGTACTTAACTTGATGGTTTTTTTTCCCTAGATGTTGGTGCTGTTGTTCTTGTGTTTTTTCTAAGGGCTTCATGAAATATATTAGGGTTAGGTTTAGGGTTTTTTTTGTTGTTGCAAAAAGTCAAAAATACCCTTATAAAAGTGCATACTAAAGGGTTCCAAATTGAAAAACATATGTACATTAGGATTACAAATATAATACAAAGGGTAAAATTTTCATTTAAAAAAAAAAAATAATGTCACATGACTATCACATGATTGAATTTAGTTTAAAATTACTAAAGGGTTCCAAATTAAAAAAACATAAGTACATTAGGATTACAAATATAATACAAAGGGTAATTTTTTTATTTTTTTTAAAAAATAACGTCACATGACTATCACATGATTGAATTTAGTTTAAGATAACAGATTTGCAGATGAAAAACAGTTCACCTTATGGTTTTATAAAACGTGCATAGTTTACCGTAAATTTTTGCAAATACCCCGATTAATATTTATAAAACATGAACATAACAATCTTTTTAATTTAAACCTTTTGTTTTTTTACATGAGCCATTTTCATCATTAAAGCTTAAATTGCAGTACGAAAAGCGAATAGTGAACAAATACAAATTAAAATACATAATAGTGAATCAACAATATTTTAAAACATTGGGTAGTAAAATGTAATTTCTGGAGGAGGTGAAAGGTGACAAAATTAGGAAGATCCTGGGCCTATATTGGGTCCCTTTCCTTGTCCCTGAAGCTATTATGATGATACTGAAATTAATAGCATTTCTGGTTCCATGAATGCCCCAGAAGAACAAAAAAAAACATGATAGAAGCTGAAGAAGCTTCACAAAACAGATGAAACTGTTTACAACACAACACAACCATGATCCAAAGTACACAAGACATAAATTAAAAAAAATACAAAAATAATAATATAAATAGTTCACACAAAACCCATAAGCCAAACCATCTTGAAGAACCCCATTTCAATTCTCAACCATCTGCAACACATTACAGAACAAAACTTGTAAATGTAAGAACAAGAAATATGCTAGATTTTCATATAACTACCCTAAGTTTTCAAAATTCGTCTGGATGGTACCCTTTTGAAGTAAGGTGAAAACGAACTTTTTAGTTAGAATAGTTATGTGAAAATCGGGTATAATTAAGTGTAATTATCCCTTTCATTAGTTACTTACCATTGTGGGTTCTGGAATTGAAGATTGGGAAATCAAGTGAAGTGGGGATGGAGATGGAGAGTCTGGTTGATGACTTGTCTTCCAGATCAAGCCATGAGTCTCTGTTGTTCTTGGGAGGCCATTCCTCGAAGAATCGATGAACAGTCTTCTGAGGCTGTTCATGATCTCTGTTCATCTTGAAGTGATCACCACTTCCAAGGAAATCATCACAGTGTTGCTGGTCTTGCTTTGCTTGATGATCATGGAGTTGCAGGTAGGAGGAGTAGTCACTCTGGAAGCCAGAGCAGGTCCTCTGTTTCGAGGAAGAGGAGCTCATGGTGAGGGGTGTGAGCTGGCATGGATCCTCCATTGATGAAGTGGAGAAGCTCCTTGGAGTAGTGGTCCCAGCTGAAGGCTCTGGTGAGAAGAAAGTATGCTCATGATCCACCTCATAGCTGCTCCTTCTTAAGGAAACAGAACAAAACAAAGATTCAGATGATGATTATGCACAATACCCATGAAATCAAATCAACAAGGATTCAGATGATGATTATACACAAAACCCATTAAACCAAATCAACAAAGCATCAGCTCAGCTGATGATTATACACAAAACCCATTAAACCAAATCAACAAAGCATCAACTCAGCTGATGATTATACACAAAACCCATGAAATCAAATCAACAAAGGAGATGAAAGACATGAAAGACCTGTAATCTGAACCAGAAGAGTAGAGAAGCAGATTGGTGTTGTTGTCTTGAGAAGGCCTTGAAGAAGAGAGTGAGTGTGAGTAGAGAAAGGGTTGTTGTTGTTGTTGATGATGATGATTATGGAGATGGGTTTTGGAGGAGAATGGAGATGGAGTTGTTGCAGAAGAAGGAGGAGGAGGAGGTTGAGAGGTTGAAGATGAAAGAGCTTCCACAGGCTTTCTTGAACGGTTCTTGCCTCTGTGCATGTGCCTCTCACAGTACTTTGAGTCAGGGTAAGCTTCCTTAGAGCACCTCCATTTCTTCCCATCTGTTCTTCTGCACCTCCCTGGTTCTGGGTCTATCTTCTTCCCCAAACCCACCTGGAAACAGTTCCACCCAACTGCACCAAACAAAAACATCATCATGGAACCAAACAACAACCTCAAAAAACAACAGTTCATGGGACAAGGTACAAGGAAACAACTAGTCTTACTGTGTTGAGAAGAATGAGGCTGGTGAGAGAAGAGCTTGGAGGAGATGAGAGAGGAGTCAAAGCTTCTCCTGATGGAGAAGAGCAGATCAGGAGGTATAGCCATGCCTGAAACCATGTACTTGAAGATTAAAGCTTGATGCTCAAGCTCCTGCCATTGGCTTGCTGTGAAGGGGAACCTGTTCCTTGCACTCATAATCACTCTCACAAAGCTCAATCAACAAAATCAGAAGAAACCCTTTTGAGAGAGAGAGTCAAAAATTGATGGAGATGAGGAAGTGGGTGTGTTTAATAAAGAGGGATCATAATCTTCCATCCATGGATGGACATTACATTAACACAAAGATGGATGAAAACTAATGGTTCTGATTCTCTAAGCTAAGCTATAAAAGAGATCTCTGAGGACACACAGAGAGAGGAGCTTCTGCTTCTGCCTCTGCTGCTGTTCATATACTATGACTGCACCACCCCTCTGCTCTGCTCTCTCTCTGTGAACCAGCTCTTGTCTCTCTGACACCCTCTACAGAAACCCATAAACTAAACTTAGTGCAAGAGATTTATAAAGATTAGCATCATTTTCATCATTTTTTTTACAAAACCCTTGTTTTTTCTGTCTTGTCTGAAACCAATGCAATGCAATGCTCTCTCTCTCTCTCTCTCTCTCCCTCTCTCTCTCTCTCTCTCTCTGTAACCCTTGTTTTGTTGTACTGTTGTGAGCTTTTACTGCTGCTCCCAACTCTTTTCCTTTTTCTGGTCCTTTTCCTCAGACCCCCACTTACCATTTGACCATTTTCTATTTGGGAAATGAGAGAGAGAGGGAGAGAGTGGGAGAGAGAGAGAGAGAGGTGTGGTGTGTGTTTAAGAAACCCACCTTCAGTTCACCCCCACCACCTGTTATTAACCATTACTTTACAAGAAAAGAAAATACTTACAGCAGTGTGAGGTTTTGTTTGTTCCTATGAATGTAAAGTAAATGAAGCAAGTGTGGAATCTATCTATCTATCTATCATCATCATGGTTGTGTCATTGTTTTCAACAAGCATATAGCAAACTAGTAGGGGCAATATAGGGTCTTGACACACAACTCTTTGACTCCATTATTATCATTGTGGCAAGTTACAACACTGTGTTTTATACATGTTATAGACCCAAGCAAAGCAAAGTCTCCATTGCCCTATTTTAACCTAGCCCTGTCCCTCTTGACTTGATATCATCATATGTCATAATAACTGTCATAAACCCTCATCCACATACCCATGTCAAATGGGTATTTTTTTTATGGTCTAAGGTTAACCTAGATGCTGTCAAGACCTAATGTAGTTCAAATCTGTGACCACCTCATAAGAGCATTTGCAATGGAGAATCGGACTTGATAAGATCGATTAGGTCAGATCTAGGTCGATTCTGACCAAAACCGACAAGGGACCGAAAAAGAAGGGTTGAGGAAGGAGAGGAAGAAGAGAGGAGAGAAAAGAAGATAGAGGGAGGGTCGAGTTTGTGCGGTAACGAAACTATCAACACTAAAAGAGAGAATATGTCAGAGAGAGAGAAGAAACGTCATCTTTCGTCACATTTCCCTTTTTTATTTCCCTTTTTTTTGTTTATTCGACGCTTCAATCGATCCCCACTACAGATGCTCTAAAACAAAAGGGTTCACTTGATTACTAATATTATCTCCAATGCAACCGACGATTTGTCCAGGCTATTGGGTAAATTGGGACGAATATGGTTGTTTCGTCCCGCCACCCACGAAACTCGCGTGGTGAACCAATAAGAGCGACATATCATTCGTCTTGATAAGGATAAAATCACCCCGATTACTAAAAACCGCGTAAAACCATTTTTTTTACCGAATCGTCCTTCCACTACAACTGCTCTAAGCCACTATGTCAAAATGAGTATCTTTCTTCAGGTTCCATCACTTTTAAAAGGTGCAGACACCTTCATTAAGTGTTTTATCAGAAACCCACATAGGATTATCACAGTAACTTTAAAAGCCAATGGTAAAACTGAAAACCAAAACAAAATGGGATTTACCCATAAGAAGTAAACTTGAGAGGAGTAGAGAAAAGCAATGAATTTGTGTGGTTGTTGCATATTTAACAAGTGCAGTGAAGGTAGAGGAACTATTCTTGTGTTTCAAGTTTGGCAGAAAAAAAGCTGAGAAGGTGCTCAGTACTATTTCTGATATAATTGATAAGTAGCATAGATGTAGAAAAGTGTCAATGGTGCACTCTCTTTTGGCTGATTCTAACCCTTTTTTCATATAGCTCAGGAGCCCACTTGAAACCCTCCACAAAAGGGGCCAATCCCATCTTCTTACCCCAACCTCATTTACTACATCTTTTGTCCCCCATAACTTTTGACCACTTGGAAGATTTGACATGCACTCCATGCTAACCTTTCATGTTGTGTCATGGAAGCTTTTTGTTGTTGAGTTACTAGGGATGTCTCAAATCTAGTTGTCTTAAAACTCGATTCAAAGATTGATTTTTTAGTTGTAAAAGCTCAACATGAAGTGATCCATAAAAATGGATTACGGGCCTAACCACCTGATTTCAACCATAACTTATTGAGTGGGTGATGAAAAAAATGATTTATAGCCATTCGAACCTGACTGAACCTTTAGTCGATGACGATCGTATCTGACTGAATGTCCTTCATTATCGATCAAAGTGTTTGGTCGATGATGAATTGTTCTGTGGTGGTGCACCATGTGAGATGTTGATTTCTTAATTTGTTAGTTGTTATCTGCTTCAACTTCTTATAACATGTCATTATAATAAGGTTGACTTGTGTATAAAACCATACGAGTTCGCTCGACAGAATATATGTATATTTGATTCGTACATTTAATATTTATCTCACGAGTTTATTCATTGTGCGATTATGCATATATTTATGTTTGTTTGTTTTCTTTTTAGCATCTACAAATAATAACACTAAAACCAACGGTTCTAAATTGATATACAACCCGGTGTACAAAATACCTAATACAGAAATTTAAAATTTTGTTTGTAGTTTTCTGTGTGCTCGTAAGTCCCTAATATCAGTGTTTGGAACTCATCTAAAGTATGTTACGTAGAAGGCTCTATCAAAGCGATTTTAGGTATAAAAAAAACACCCCTCTCTCTTCTCTTCTCCTTTCTACCTTAACACCTCCATGTCGCCTACCATGTCCACCACACCACCACCATCACCACCACCGGTCACCATGCCTACCTCCTTATAGTCGATGTCGGTCCTACAACCTGTAAGATTATCGCCATCTGGCATGTTTTAATCGTTGGGAGGGGAGGCTACAGGCGAACCGGCCTCCATGGAAGCTCTGACCACACCGCCACCTACGACCCTACATGTCAGCCCGAACCCATCGCTACTACTCTTGGTGCAATCATCGTAGAGAGCGATCTCAACCCCCCACCGGCCTTCGACACCCCGAAAAATCACTGCTCGTCAATTCAGGAATGAGGAAGAGGATGCTGAACAATAGACGAGGGCTCAGCAGCAACCTCACCAGGATCCATAAGAGTCACAGGAGAGGAGAGGGGGTTTCTTTGGGGCCCTATCCTCCTAGGCCTGAGACGTCTTCGGATGACAGGAAGGACAGCACATCAAGTTTCAATGCTTTATTGTTTTTAGATTGGAGTACTTTATTTAGATTTCTATTGATTTTTCTTGTACCATATTGAATAAACTTGAAAGTGTGGTAAGATTCCGTCCTCAGTTTGTAACTACGATGAAAAATAACATTTTCTACAGGTCTACCAGAGTGAGGGGCTTGGACAATATTCTGATGCCTATGACTTTGGCCCTACTTTGTAACCCTTGATTTGCATTAATGCAAACCTCTGTTTCAAAAAAAAATAAAGAGTGTTATGTACTAATTTTTTCTTTTCACCAAAACATTATATGAAAGAAGAGGCAAGGTCATCCTTCCGGATATATCTCGATTACAACTGGACAACTGCCTAAACATAATAAGAAACCCAACACATTGGGCCCAACAAAGAGCAAAAGCCCATACAACCCTTCATGTACCCACTTTATCCGTTTTTCGCTATAAAAATTCTCCTTAAAGGCGAAGGGTTATCAATAACACACTGTCACCTTTCGTATTTCATCTCCAGCGCTGCAGCTCACATAAAGAAATCCGACCAGAAACAAGAAGCTTGGAAGAGTATTAGACTTGGACCACAAATACACAACATTACATATTTATATACACACTTCAATTAAAAGGTCAGCAACACACAACATTAATGAGCCAATTTATTGTACCAAGCCTAAAATGTTGCCTTCCCACATGTCCCCTTATTCCTTGCAGTGAGCCCCAACCTGCAAGTTCCTAATTCTTTTCCATGTGCAGCAACACTCAAGCTCAGCAAAACTGAAATCAAGGAGAGGTGTAAAATAGTTGCATTAATAACGGTAACTTATTTCAATTCTAACTTGCGTTTCAAGTTACGACACGAAGATAGATTCGAGCCTGACCTGGTGCGGTGGTGGCTCTAGTCCTTTTGGTAAAAAGAGAGGACGCGATCTGTGTGTACGGAGAAGAGTTGTGTATCCACAAAAAGCTGTTTTGCAAAATAGAGTAAGTAAAATTGTAGCATGCAACTTTACGAATCGTCAAGACGAGTTTTAACACGGGAAAATCTCACGAAGATACCCATAAGTACGCACCTTTCTCAATCAACTACCCCCAACTTTGAAAAGTTTTTGACAACCCCCTAAATTTTACCCGATCACATCAACTTTTGGGTGCGAAATGGCGAAAGCACCTTTTCCTTTTATTTTTAACATGAGGTATATTTGTCATTTCACACCAAATAGTCGACGGGGATTGTAAAAAAAAAGTAAACCTTGGGGTAGTTAATTGAGAAAGGTGCATACTAAAGGGTAGCAGACTGAGATTATCCTATTTAACATTAACAAGTGAGAGTTAGAATGTGATGATTTTAGCTGAGGTCGTACTACATAACTCTTAGGCTTAATCGGTGGCCTGAAAATACCTTCATAAAAGGTCGATCCCGACTAGGGAACGAGTCGAGGAAGCTTTCCTTCAGGAGCAGTGATACCTAGGAGCAGAAGAGATTTGGAATTAGATTTAAAACAAAATGTTGCACTATTTCTTTTTTATGTTTTAAGGTGTTGATACTCGCTCAGCATGTGTCGTTGTGGCTAACTAATAATTGTATGTACCTTGTCGTTATTCAGTTGTACATTTGTAATTGTGTGTGAGCGCAGATTGGAGCAAAGATTATCCAAATAAGATCTCAAGACTGTTAAGAATCCCTTGGCGGCTTCAATCTAGAAACAGTTACAGTAAGTAGCAGTCGACAAACATTGCAACGTTAAATTCACTAAAGTTAAAAAGAAATTACAGAGAAAGTTAATATGTTGATAGATTTAAGGGATAATCCCACTTCGTCACCATCCTCAACTAAATACTCCTACATTTAAAAAGTTTTTGACAACCTCGTCTACGTGAAATGATAAAAATACCCTCATATATAATAAAAAATGAGGGTATTTTTGTCATTTCACATCTTGAAGTTGATGGAATTGTGATAGAATGAGACTAAAAAAATATAAGGAGGTTAAAATAAGATGATAAAAATGAGGGTACTTTTGCCATTTCAGACCTAAAGTTGACGGAATTGTAGTAGAATGAAACTAAAAAAAAAACTTCGGGAGTTTTCTAGTCTCGATTTATCCCCCATTCCGTCAACGCTAAATGACAAAAATACCCTCATATGAAAATTGAGGATATTTTTGTCATTTCACACCTTAAAGTTGACAGATTTGGAGTAAGATGAGACTGAAAAAATTGGGGTGGTTGTCAAAAACATTTTTAAGTTAGGGGTAGTTGATTGAGGAGGGTACGTACTTAGTTACTTATGGTTACGGGTAATTGAGTCAATCAGACAGAATTGCGCACCTGAACATCTGAACATTCATGCACGGGCCTTTTCCTCGCTAAATAACTTTCTCCTACAAGCTTTGAATGATGTGGACTCAAGGAGTAAAGCAATTCCTTGTGCTGCGGTAACTTTGGTATAGCCAAAGCCTTCACCTACCACAACCCAAAAATAACTAAACCATCACATAACTCGGCCTAAAACTAAAAATTTGTTCATTACATGCACACTAATATGTTATGATCACATTAAGAGACACTAAATTCAACACTAAACAAACGACTCAATCCAATTTTTCAAGCGCTGATGGTGATAGGAGATACATACCTGGTTCTTGTCAGCATCAACCATAATTGTGCTTGCCAACTTCGACTGTACTTCAGAAGTTTTGTTCTTCACGCCAACCTACATATTGCAACAGGAGATAAAGGGACGATTTTGTAATTTCTATCATGTTGTTTGTCAATGAAGGGTCGTGAGATAGCGATAGTTTGAAACTCACTATGTAAGGAACTGGTGCATCCAAAAAGTCCAACATGTCATTTGGCAAAACCTGAAAGTTAATGCATATTGTAATAACGAAAAGAACATTAAAAGGGCACACAATTGGAATAATCTCACTCTGCTACACCTAAGTACGAATTTTTGCATCGTTCACAATTAACTACCCTTAAGTGTAGAAAGTTTTCAACAACCCCCTATGTTTTTTTAGTCTCGGTTTAACCAACTCCGTCAACGTTTGCGTATGAAATGACGAAGATACCCTCATGTAAAAAAAGGGTATATTCGTCATTTCACACCCATTTGTTGACGGAATTGGAGTAAACCGAGACTATAAACTTAAGGGGTTATCAAAAACTTTTTAAACTTAGAGGCAGTTAATTGAGAATGGTGCAACTTAAGATAGCTGAGTGAGATTCTCCCTATACAATTCAACTGATGTAAAAGTGAAAAGTTGCCTGATTGGCCCACGAGCAGAAACGTAACATACCGGCATTAACAAACTCTGCCACCGGTAGGGTCTGATCAGAGGGATTATTGACAAGACCGAAGCTGATAAGATTCCCTGTACATGAAACAATTTAATAAATCTTTTTTTAAAAAACATTTAATCTTAGAGAAATTGTGGGTAATCCATACCAGATTAGAACAAATAACTATGATCTGCTTTTCTAGCAGTGCTCCAGCAAAAATTGTTAACACCTGCAAAACACAATCGGAATGAATAATTCAATACCCTAACTTTGGATTTCATGGATATTTTAGACAATTATTACATTAAGATTGACTAATCTTACATTCTCAAGTCCCAAGGAGCCGCATAAACATGCAACAGCCCATATTGATAATGAAGTTGCTTCTTCCTCGGTCATGAGTGCATTGTGGGGCTGGTAAAAGCCCAAAACCAAATAAATGAAAATAACACTAGATTCAAGAAACAAAAAGGTGTATAAAATAAAATAGCAATGAACAAGAAAATGGAAATAAGTTACATTAAGGTAAATGTACAAGAAAATGAAAATTAGTTATCCCATGCCACAATTTTTTTAAAGTCCACAAAAATATTATTTTCTTAGAAGTCCAAAAATAAATAGTGTACCTCGGGCAACTCCAAACCCGTGCTGCACGACCTTAAATCAATGGTAGAGCCGACAGTATGTAGAATTGTTTTATCCGGTCTATCATATTTCAAGGGATGTAGGTGCTCCAAAGGGTGAAATCTAAGTGTTGAACCTCTAGCAGGGATGTGAAGCCGGTAATATTCACAAATGATTCGTAATGATCCATGATTATTTTCCTGAATAAGAGAGGAAAATATCGATTGGTTACAACAAATATAGCAAAATATCGCAAGTAAGACATCTTAAATACTTATATGTTAGCACGAGAGAATAAAGGAGGAACACTTGAACCTTAGCCCATTCAAGAATATCGGTATGGTCAGCAGAATCCTCCTGTCCTGAGGAAGATGCCTCCTCTGTCTCTGTATCATCAGCATCACTCCTAAAATGTCTTTCTTCACTAGGAGATCCTTGGAAACTGCTTGAAGTAATCATAAGAGGGCACTGCGTTATCAGTACCCATACATGAAAATAGAAAACAACAACAATATATAGTGATAATTGCAAAAAAAATACCCTGAGTTTTCACTTTTGGCAACTTCTAGCCCTCTTCTTTGTTAATTGCAAGAAAGTGCCATGAGCTTGTCTTTTTATTCCACTTTGCATAAAAAAAATTGAAAATGACAATTTTACCCTTGGAAATTTAAAAAACAATAATTAAAGAACAAAAAAAATCCAATTTTTCATATACCGTAAATTTCTTACTGTTTGTACGGTACATAGGAAGAAAATTTTGGATTTATTATTTTTTAAATCTAAATAAATTGTAAGGGTGAAATCATCATTTTATACAAGTTGCAACAAAAAGACAGGTCCATGGTACTTTTCTACAATTATCAAAGAAGAGGGTTACACGTTGCAAAAAATGAATGCCTCAGTATACTTCATTGCAATTATCCCTAGTATACAGAAGGGTGAGTTCCTTAAAACTACTTTATTTCCAAGGGTAAAATCATCATTTCAAAACAAATTTACACAAAGTGCAACAAAAAGACAAGTTCAGGGTACTTTTTTGCAATCATCCCTTATGAATATGGTAGCTATAAAATCAGGAAAACTGCTAAAAAAATACCTGGAGGAAGAGTCAGAGCTGTCATACTGATAGTAGCGGAGGAGTGGAAGGACAGCATTTGGCATACGTCTTTCAACTGTTTCCTTGTTTGTTGCAAAACCGTCAGCATAAATGTCACAACTTTCACCGTTTCCAATACCAGGTTCGCTTCTAGGTGTCAGTATCTCGGATTCATCGAGTGGAATAGCAAAATTACTATTGTGACCTTTCTCCAATAAATCTCCTTCAAGTTCTTGATGCTCCGGATGATTCCCATCCTCTGTAACTCTTTCGGGTGTTCTTAATCGGGACATTTCTGCTGCTCCATCAATCGGGTCCTCTGCAGCTATATGTTTTGGAGATATATCATCTACGTTTTCTTCTTTATTTTCATCGTTGTCATAATTCAATATTTCTAAGTCTAAAAGGGCACTATCTTTAGTCAACCGGTCCAACCTTTCTTCAGTGAGTATACTGCAAAAAAAAAATGCACATATAAAATTAAGCACATTAACAGATGTTACATGGTAGTTATTTAATGCGAAAAACAAAAATACCCACTTGACGAATGGCATGAGGGTATATTCGTCAATTCACAAATGACAAATCCAACACAAAAGGTTGGCATTACACTTGGCCAATACATGAAACAAGAGCTCTGCTAGCACCATGGTATAATGATGGGATAATCTCACTCAGCTACCCTTAAGTACGCACCCTTCTCAATCAACTACCTCCAAGTTTTTTTAGCCTCACTTTACCCCAATTCCGTCAGATCCGGGGTCTGAAATGTTATGGAACTGAGGTAAAGGGAGACTAAAAAAGAACTTAAGGGGGTTGTCCATAACTTTTTAAACTCAGGGGTAGTGAGTTGAGAATGGAGGATACTTAACGGTAGTTGAGTGAGATTTTCCCTACAACGATACCATAAACCGAAAAGAATCCAGATCAATTATGTTTCTGTAGACTGTAGATAATCAAGGCACTAATCAGGTAATCATGTAATAAGCAGTACTATATGCACAAGAACACACCTATTGAGGACACCGAAATGCAATTCAAACAATGGAAGCCTCGAAAGAATGCAATAGCATCTTCGGGTGGTTAGTATATGCCGGCTCAATGGTAAACCAGAAGGCTGTCTATCCGAAAGCATGGAAATCAATCCAGAGGGTTTTTGTACTAATTCTTCAACTAACATACAGCATCCATACAAAGTTGAGTCATCTGCAACCTGTAGCCGAAACACAAAGGACATGCCACTTTGTTTAAGGTGTTCCTGCACAAAAACAACATTATAACTAATATTAGTTTTAAACGAGATATGTTATTTTGATTAACATAATACGCAATTTAACATCAAAGATTATAAATAAATAAAACAGATGAAAATGCTTCTGACATAGCTAACATCAAACTATAGTGTAAACTGACATCAACCCGTTATTTATTTTCTTAAGGATCTATCTTCTATGCATCCAAATCCGAAACCAAAAGCTACAAGCAGAATGATATCTTGGAGGGATGTTCCGATACCTGCCCAAGAAGTATTTCACTCAGCTCACTCATTGAAGGAGTTCTCTCAACAGCGTGAACCTGAAATGAGATTGACGATGTTAGCAATGCTCGTAAGAAAAATATAGCTTCATTTATAAACATAGAACAAATGTAAGATGTACAATTTTCCAAAACAAGTAGGTGTCAGATATTGAACACCTTTTAAAGCAGAAATGTCACTTCAACCAAGAAATAATTGTTATGAAAAATGACATTTAGTATTTGATGTTTTAGGTCTAACAAAATTTAAAATAACAGGACTTTATTACATCGGTTTCACGTTCATATCATAAATATCGTTGGCAAAGAAATAAGATGATTTAAGAACCAACCTCCACTCCTCCAGGGAAGCAAAATGAAAGAAGATCCTTATATTTAAGTGGCAGCTGTTTCTCTGGAGGGTAAACAAATAAGACCTGAAAGTAAACAAAAAAAAAGTATGTATCGGATTGCTCAAGAAAAAAAAGTACATTTACTTAACCAGAAACCCTACCTGAGTTTCAATACTGGGTCCAACATGAGACCGATGCTGCAATTTCCCAGAACCTTCAGACTTAGTTGCAACATATTGATTATGAAGTTCTTGAGTATCACAGTCAGGATGAAGTCCAGCAACTACGATACTCTCAAAAAGCCTTGTTGGCTCTATCAAAGACCTATGATCCTGCACATCCAAATAACAGAAAGACAAGTTCAAGGCACTTTTTTGCAATCATCAAAGAGGAGGGCTACAAGTTGCAAAAAGTAAATACGTCATGGAACTTTTTTGCAACTATCCATATATCAAGTTTGAACATGCTTATGAATATATTTACTAAACTCAATATGTTTCAGCATGTGCTCCAAGAATTTCTTTAGATATAAAGGTTCGTTTCACCATACCAAGTACTGCAATTGAAAGTTTTCCCATTGACGCTTTTGGCTAGTTAGAATTTCTGGATTGTAAGTAACTTTCTTCACTTCACTCGGATTAGAGAAGCCTTTCAACATTTTAGTGACTTGGCGTTGTAGCTTCTGTAGTTGGCTATCGGGATTGTCATCTTTTGATGGAGAACGAACAGCAGTGGTGGCAGCAGCTACAGCTCTAGCAACATCTTCGGTTGTCTGCATGAAAAATGAAGTGCTCCACCAAGGGCTACCGGTTTCTTCTTCGTTGGCCATCCTTAAACTAACTCGTTACAAAAAAAAAAACATGATTATCAGTAGATTATTGAGACATTATGGTATCAATAGGCCAACAAAACTAAAGCATTGGGATTGCTAAACACATCTCACCAACCAATCTTAATTGGAGGTGGGTACAACATAAACCTCTATAAAACTGCACCTTTAAGAGCATCTCCAACGGGGCTCGAATTCAGCGGGCGAATCGGCGAAAAGTGGGAATTTGCCTGGGTAATTGCTGGACGAAAGCCAGGGCTACTTTCATCTGGCCACTCAGAAGCTGCCACATGTCCTTTTTACAATTAGCCTAGGCTATTAACCCAGTCTGGGCTAAGAGCACTTCCAACACTGGGTGAATTGGGGCCGAATTCAACCGGCTAATCGGCTAAAAGGTTTTTCGGCGAATCTCCCACATGTAGGCGAAGGATTCATCAACCCGCTCAATTTGCCCATGCACTCAGTTCGCCCACCTTGTGGCCACTTGCCATATAACACGTGGCTATTCGCCCTTGCTCTGGGTTAAAACCACTATGGGGGGCTAGGCGAATCGGCCGGTAAAAGGGATTCGCATGGACATATCGCCTCCTGAGTTGGAGATGCTCTAATACTACAATGGGACTGTTTCAATTAGTCCAACTTTTTCAGTTTCTCTATCCTGCAAAATTTCAATTCCGCTGGGCTAATCCCATTGGAGATTCTTAAGAAAGGTTGATTCCCAAATAAACAAGAGACCATTTAGAATATCACAAACTTGTATCAAACACAAGTGCACAAATATACCAGTTTTAATTAGATCCCCCAACTCTTTTTTGGGAAACTTACCCCACAAGCTTAACAAGTTCCTAACTTTGTCTGATTCATCTCAAGTCTTAATCATCAAACCACGTTTAAGCACACACTAATGGACCAACTAAAGCAATCCTATGAGTCAAACAAAACCCCAAAAAAATCAACAATCAGTTACTTCTGTCTCACCAAATTCAATCAATTGCAGGATAAAGAGATCGACCCACCACCAACCCAGAAAAAAAAATCCAAACTTTATCTTCTACAACGCACAAAACATCTACTGAAGCAAGCACAAAAGACCCATCACACCAAAACAAAATTAGAGTTCCAGAACCATAATCGAACAAATTGAAGCTACAAAGAGGCTAAATTGTTAAATTAAGAACAAACCCACCTCATGAAAATCGATGAACTGAAGAGAGATCAGAGCTGCGGAGAAAATGAGTTTCAGGCGGCCATAACAAAGAAGCTCCTCCTAGTTATGGGGCGAGAAAAAGCAAAAGGGTCCCGAGAGAGAGACGATATAATAAAATTATGAAGACGCAACTGCACTAAGTGTAACTTAATTTAATTACAGTAATCAACCATTATCGGCGTCGACCTCGGCCTCTTCGAAAACGAAAGCTGTCGTTTTTGTCGTTGTTGCTATGCCGACGACATGGGAACACAGTCAATTTCCGATTGTTGTTGTTGGTATCTACTTTTTCCTGCTCTGTGTGGACTTTGAGAGATTGCGTTTGGTGAACTTCATTGAGGATCCAAAGCTCTGTATTTTGTTGACATTTACCGTTATTTCTATTAAGTCTATATTTATTTTATTTGTCAACTTGGCTTTTGCTTCTCGAAATCAATAACTTTACTTTTACAAAAAGTTACTTTATACATGTCTTCTGGGGAATTGAAATGGGACGAACAAAGTGGTGTTGATTATGATTAGAGCTCGTAATCCGAGTTGCGATCCGTGAAGCGAACCGTATTTTTGGAGTTCGTGGAACGTGCCGTTGTGGCGTGTTTTTTTTCCGCAGATCGCGACTCGCGCCCAGGAAACAGGGGCCGTGTAACCCGGGTCGCCGCCTTCGCCTATCAGCGCGTGACACGTGGTTTTTTCAACAACAAAAAATCCGATCATTGCCAACGGTCGAAAATTAACGTAGCAACTTTTTTTATTCATAAACCCTTAAATTCTAGCCCTATAAATACCCCCACCCCATATTCATTTCACACCAACACTTCTACGGCCTCTCTATACTTGATACCAAATTTCTCCCCTCAAACTCGCTACAAAATGTATGTCGATGACGGTCCATCATATGAGGAGTTGACAGCGCAAATGCTTCTAGTTAAAGAACGACGTCGACGAAGGGTTGAGAGAGACATACAGAGAATAATGTCATGGATCAATGTTGTGAGGGAGAGGATCGAACGTGGGGAACCTATCCGACGAGATATTCCTAGAGGTCGTCTCGAAGCCCACGACAAACTAATGAAGGATTATTTTGTCTATCAGCCCCTGTATAAGCCTGTTATGTTTAGGCGTCGGTTTCGTATGTGTCGACCTTTGAGCGGGTGATGGGAAAGGTAGTGGAGCATGACGATTACTTCGTTCAGAAGTCGGACGTTGCAGGACGCATGGGGTTATCAATGTACCAAAAATGTACCGTCACGATACGGATGCTTGCGTATGGGTGCTCGGCCGGTTCGTTGGGCGAAACCTTACACATTGGGGTAAGTACAATACTCTAATGTTTACGTAGATTTTTCAAGGCCATCGTTGGGGTTTTCGGGGCTGAGTACGAGCGTTCACCCACACCGGAGGACTTGAAGATATCTAATATGGAGCGCATTTTAATCCCAACGATTATTGAAAATATCTTTTTATATGCAACAATTGTGTATTTGACGTTACTTTTCGGTGATGAATAAAAATTTATTTTTAAGCTATGTTGTTATTAATTATCTTTATCAAAATTATTTCAATTTTATATAACGTTTAATGTTTTAATAAAACATTTAATCAAATCAGCAAAACATCAATTCATCGTACAGTCAGCATCCACTCACAATACGGGCCCTTACCCAATTTGTACCACTATAGAGCACAATTTATTTGAAGGCATGCAAACCATAATTTTGCACAGTCAGCATACGGTTTAATCATCCGGTTTGACTCACTGTACATACTCTTAGGACTTCTCACAGTCGAAATTATTGGGATTAAAAAAATGTATCGAATCTCTGGAAACGAGTCAGTTTGTAGTCGAATATGTGAACCTTAAAACCGATGTCAAGAAATATGTTGACACTGACAATTTGCAAATACGACGGATACGGGCCCTCTGAATCGTTAACTGATGAATCACGACGTGCCACGTGGCGCCAAAAAGATATCGTCTTCAAAGCCAAAAGTTAATTTCAGCCTTCAAAAACCGTCCATTGCACCTCCGTCGTTGCATCTCTGGTTCTTCGACATTGCACCTTTGACATAGGCAACAAATTCTCCGACGTTGGACGATTTAAGCTTCGACGTTCCACCTTTGACAGAGGCAGTATATTCTCTGGTGTTGCACAACTTCATCTCCGACGTTAGAGTACAATTGCTCTGTCGTTGCAGGTTCGTCGTTGGTCACTCTTTTTGGTCTCACTCAGTTTCTCGGTATTCTTCTCCGTATTCATGGTCTACTCCAACAACCCAAAATTTTCATTCGAATTCACATGTGAATGGGATCATGTTCTTGATTCGTAACATTACTCGTGCGAAACGGAGGAACGATTTTGGCAACATGAGGAGTATGTGCCCTCGTCGGTGCAACAGTCGATCTCAGCCTCCCTCATGCACAACGACTTCAACCCTTGTCTAGATGCATCAACTTCCTCGAGTGGTATGAACTTTGAAGGTGCAACAACTTACCCGGGTTCCATCTCAAGGAAGGACTATATTCATATGTCCGTATCGGGAATACAATGCTAAATTAGGTCATATGCGTTCGTGTCCCACCCCCTCCGCTAAGGGAGTCGCAAATCGAACTAACCATACGTCCCAAAATGTATCAGAAGTATACTCAAATTGAGGAGAAAGCCTTGGTTTGAGCGAGACTTAACCACTCGGAGAACTCGTAGCACGAGGCCGACCAGCGCGGGTCATGCATCTGGGACAACATCTGGAAGGATCTCGCCCATATGACCCATCAAACTCTGGCGATTGAGTTGACAACGAAGAATTGCGAACAACATTGGAGTGTCGCCAACAGGAAGGTGAAGATGTTTCAGGGGTGTTGGTCAAAGTTCAAGCACTTCACCAATCCAGTAGATCCGGTGACCAGATCATGAAGGATGCAAAGAAGGAGTACGTCGAGAAATACGAACACGTCTTCGCGTAGAAGCACTTATGGACCCTCGTGCGTGACAAACCTCGTTGGATACATCGTTTCGAGAACCCGGCGTTCGGTTCGCGGGTCGCAACACGGGCTGCAACGCTGTAGCTACTCTTGAAGGATGGCTAGGCTTCGATCGGGCTTTATGGCAAGCATCAGATTCGTAGTGCGGCCCAAATTATACGCTTAGGCCCAGGTCCAGAATCTGTCTTCCAGGCCCAATTACGCAACCCAACCACACAAACGCAACCCAAGATCAAGTCAAAGTCAAAGCAATTCCGGAGATAAATAATACATACAGGATAGATACAGCTAGATGCTGACGATCCAGTGGGTCCCAGCAACCCGGTCACGGCCCAATCAGAAACGATAACAAAAGGTTTAAAACAACAAAATCAACGTCTTAATCCTAATCACGCCCATTAATCAAAACAATCCAGCAATAAAAAACCGGCAAGTGTACAAAAAATGGCGGCAAGGGACGATGACGTGGCAATACAGCTGGCAATGTCGATGCCGTGACACGAAAGCCACGTAAGCAGAGAGAGAGAGGATCGGGAAGAGGCGAAGTTTAGAAGAAGAAGAAGAAGAGGTCTCGGCTGAAGACCTGGGTCCGAACGAGAGACTGAGAGAGGAAGCGTCTCTTCTCTTCTCTTCCCTCTCTCTCTCTCTATTGCTCGCTCTGTGCCAGCCTGTCATCTGTCTGTATATGTATCGATGTACGTCTCTGTGTCCTTCAATTTTGCAGATATATGTATATATATGTATCTGTGCTCTATCGGCGAGAGAGAGAGAGGCGATACAGGAGAGCGAGAGCTGGAGTTTCTAGAACATGAGTCTCTTCGGCCTCGGGAGCAGGTAGATTTAATTATCGTCTTCGCTTCGATTTGTGCTTCTTCGAGCATGAGTGCGTTTTGCTGGATATGAATTGAGAGTGATTTGTTGTTTGTGATGATTATTGGGTTGATTTGGGGTTTTGGGTTTTTGGATTTATGGTAAAGGTTTGGTTTTGCTTGGAGGGTTCAAATTGATTTTGGGTTTAGCTGCTGAACTGGTAGTGGACTAGTGGTGGGGAAGAGCAATGGTGTTGAGTGAGATTAGCACAGTGATTTATGGAGGTTTGGGTTCTATTTTGTTAACATGTTGATTGGCTATGAATTGAGAGTGATGTGTTGTTTGTGATGATCATTGGGTTGATTTGGGTTTTTGGTAAGGTTTGGTTTTGCTTGGAAGGCTCAAATTGATTTTGGGGTTTTGGGTTTAGCTGCTGAACTGGTAGTGGGCTAGTGGTGGGGAAGAGCAATGGTGTTGAGTGGGATTAGCACAGTGATTTATGGAGGTTTGGGTTCTATTTTGTTAACATGTTGATTGGCTATGAATTGAGAATGATGTGTTGTTTGTGATGATCATTGGGTTGATTTGGGTTTTTGGTAAGGTTTGGTTTTGCTTGGAAGGCTCAAATTGATTTTGGGGTTTTGGGTTTAGCTGCTGAACTGGTAGTGGGCTAGTGGTGGGGAAGAGCAATGGTGTTGAGTGGGATTAGCACAGTGATTTATGGAGGTTTGGGTTCTATTTTGTTAACATGTTGATTGGCTATGAATTGAGAATGATGTGTTGTTTGTGATGATCATTGGGTTGATTTGGGTTTTTGGTAAGGTTTGGTTTTGCTTGGAAGGCTCAAATTGATTTTGGGGTTTTGGGTTTAGCTGCTGAACTGGTAGTGGGCTAGTGGTGGGGAAGAGCAATGGTGTTGAGTGGGATTAGCACAGTGATTTATGGAGGTTTGGGTTCTATTTTGTTAACATGTTGATTGGCTATGAATTGAGAATGATGTGTTGTTTGTGATGATCATTGGGTTGATTTGGGTTTTTGGTAAGGTTTGGTTTTGCTTGGAAGGCTCAAATTGATTTTGGGGTTTTGGGTTTAGCTGTTGAACTGGTAGTGGGCTAGTGGTGGGGAAGAGCAATGGTGTTGAGTGGGATTAGCACAGTGATTTATGGAGGTTTGGGTTCTATTTTGTTAACATGTTGATTGGCTATGAATTGAGAGTGATTTGTTGTTTGTGATGATCATTGGGTTGATTTGGGGTTTTGGGTTTTTGGATTAATGGTAAGGATTTGGTTTTGCTTGGAGGGTTCAAATTGATTTTGGGGTTTTGGGTTTAGCTGCTGAACTTGTAGTGGACTAGTGGCGGGGAAGAAAAATAGTGCTAAGTGGGATTAGCACAGTGATTTATGGAGGTTTGGGTTCTATTTTGTTAACATGTTGATTGGCTATGAATTGAGAGTGATTTGTTGTTTGTGATGATCATTGGGTTGATTTGGGTTTTTGGATTAATGGTAAGGGTTTGGTTTTGCTTGGAAGGTTCAAATTGGTTTTGGGTTTAGCTGCTGAACTTGTAGTGAACTAGTGGTGGGAAGAGCAATGGTGTTGAGTGGGATTAGCACAGTGATTTATAGAGGTTTGGGTTCTATTTTGTTAACATGTTGATTGGTTATGGTGGCTAGTTTGCTTGAAACTGTGGGCTTGCTTACATGGAACTGGTCTTGTAGCTTGCTGGAATTGTGTATTACCTTGTGTGAACCTTGTCCCCTCCAACAATACTTCACTCTATTGGGGATGTAGATGACAAAAATACCCATGCAACAATGAATCTTGGCTTGATTTTCCACTCTATAACAAGGTTTCCGTTTTGAAAATTAATTTGTAATAACTTTCTTTACGGTAATAAATAAAAGAAATTGACGGTACACGGATATTCTTATTTGAGTTCCCTAGCTTGTTGTAGGGGTATTTTTGTCATTTGTTACCAAAATAAAGTAAAGTGAGGAAAAACCGGAAGTTGAGTGTAGTTAGGTGAGAAAATTTAAAAGTCAATGTAGTTAAGTGAGAAATGTGACAAGTGTAGTATACTTATGTGAGATTATCCCTAAATCTTATATACATGGTACAATATTGAGAAATATCTACATGTGAGTGGCAACTACCTATAATTGATATCTTAGGAACTGAAGTCATAAACATAACCAACACTGCCAAAATACTGACAGGTTATAGTGAACAAAATAAAATACAAGGAGCTGAAAGAATCAAGAATGTAAGTACAACAATCCGTTAATAAGAGATCAAAAGGCCCGAACTTGCCAAGAAAAGATGAAAATAGACAACCCGTTCTGAATATGAACGTAGAGGATATACAAATTGATGGGCGTAAATAAATGGATTGATGGAGATATTTGGTGGGGAATTCGAAATTCTCATACAATGAGATGAGCTCTTGAAGATATAGGATTTCTCTTATTGGAGCTAACAAGGCGTTGACTTAAAGTCGTAAAACCGAGGCATATCTGTAGTTTGAAAGAGAACTATAACTATGCATGATGAAACCAATATGCGCGTGATTCTAAAAACATGTTTCAGAACAAGTATGACCCTTGTGCTATTCAGACTCCACCTGCAACATATTCACCAAAGTGATTCGCTCAATTATGGTGATATATTTTTGTAATTATCTGACACGAGGAAACTATTTAAAGAATTAGAACAAGGATGTGTTACTCCAGCCTCTGAAATGGATGATTCGTGCATCGCTCTCTTGTTAATGATTATAGTTATTGAAGGAAATACCTCACTGTTAATCTTAATGGTTTTTTTATGGTGACAATTCTTTCTTGGTAATTGCTTATCTGTGCCAAACCATTTAGTTTTTTTTATGGCATTTTGTGTATTAATACGGAAAACTTTCTCTATTTGTTCTCTTGTGTGATTAATTTTCTCCTAAACTGAACTCGAGCAGAAACCAGAAGACATTTAGATCCAAAAAGAGTGTTCCGTCCAGAAGTAAGGTTACGCTCCTTCCTTTATATCCACCTCATTGTGTGGCGAAGTTGGAACATTTGTTTTGGCGATAACCTGTTGTTTGAGTTCAGCCAGTATGTCCTATCTCGAAATGCAGGGCACTCAACTCCAAAAACACATCGACGCCACCTTGGGAAGTGAGAATCTAAGAGATGCTGTTCGATTACCTCCTGGTGAAGATATCAATGAGTGGCTCGCTGTGAACGGTACAACTTCTCTACTTATTAGTTTCTTGACCCTTTGATCTTGTTGATATCATGAATAGATATGTTGTTTGATGATACTTTTACTTTAGATACGATAGCAGTAGCTGGATATGTGTTAGATCTGTAATTGAGGATTCTATTGATCTTGCATAATAGTTTTAGGCATAATGGCAATAAAGAACCCCGTACGGTAAACTTTTTGCAGGTTGGTACTCTTATCTTCAAATCGTTGCGGGTTGTCGCCCTAAACTTTTATTTCGTTGCATTCTGTGTCGAATTGTTCTCAAACGATAATTTTCCCTTCAAATTTTAAATAAAAAAATAAGTAAAAAACTGAAAGTCTGGAATCTGATTCAAGGTTTGTAGAACGAATATTTTAATTATATAGTAGAATTTGAAAAAAGTAAGTTCAGGGCCACAATCAGCAACGGTTGAAAGATAAGGATACCCGCCTGCAAAAAGTCTAAAGTACAAGGAACTTTTTTGCCATTATCCCGCAGTTTTATTCGAGTTTTTATGTATATTTGCTCCTTTTCCTCTAGTATTTTGTTTGAGTCGCCAAATTGCTCTTACATTAATTTATGTCCATATCACGTGTATATATTCATGTGATTAATATATGGCAAATCTATAAACTACAAATTGTCAAACAGATTCGGTACATGAATGTATTTTAATGTGAAAGTAACAGATGTAATATTCACGGTGGTTCTGTAATTGGAATCAATTAATCTTGCATGATGATTTTATTCAAGCTCTTAAGTGCATGCTTCTTCTTTCTTTCTTTTTCCCAATTTGTATATATGTCTGTGTGACTATTTATTTATATTCTTTGTCTTATAGCTGTAGATTTTTTCAACCAAGTGAACGTTCTATATGGTACTCTTACTGAGTTCTGCACTCCATCCAACTGCCCAACAATGTCTGCAGGACCAAAGTACCTACTACACCTCAATCCAATTATGTTTTATTATGATTGTAGCCTGTTGATGCAAATTTATTTATTTCTACCATCGTTCTTCCTTAAAATTACGCTTTGTTTGAGAGTGGCTTTAACACTCAAGTCTATTTGTCATGCTAGATATATGTAAGCATGTGACACACTTTAGACACTTGTTTTTAAGGATAATTGTAAAAAAGTACCCTGAGAATTCATTTTTTGCAACTTGTAATTTTTGTCTTTGATAATTGCAAAAAGTACCTTAAACTTGTCTTTTTGTTGTAATTTGTATAAAAATGATGATTTTTCCCTCACATTTTTTTTTAAAATAAAGTAAAAACAAAAAATCCAAATCTTCATAGCCCTTAATTTTCTTTTCTTTGTACCGTACAAAGAATAAAAAATTCAAGGGTTTGGTTTTCTTGTTCTTTAATTATTATTTTTGAAATTTAAATTTCCAAGGGTAAAATCATCATTTTGAAACAAATTTATACAAAGAGCAATAAAAAAACAAGGCCAAGGCACTTTTTTTGCAGTGATCAAAGAAGAGGACTACAAGATGCAAAAGTTGAATACCTCTAGGTACTTTTTTACAATAATCTATCTAAAGTTACACCTCTTTTGTTCTCATTTTTATAATGTTTTTGCAACTTCTTATGATTACATTTTGTTAAATAAGTATTACACGATCTCTCATGAATACTTTCAACACTTATATATCTTAGAATTCATTATTCTTGTCCTAAGGTTAGTCAAATTATCAACAGATATGAGTACAGATGGGCAGATGGAGTTACTATCAAGAAACCAATAGAGGTCTCTGCTCCAAAATACGTCGAGTATTTGATGGACTGGATTGAGGCTCAACTGGACGATGAATCCATCTTCCCTCAAAAGTTGGGTAAGTTAATTGAGCATAGTAATATCCATTTTCATCTCTCTTTTTTCGATTGGTACTTATTTTAGGGGGTTTTCGATATAGGAGCTCCCTTCCCAGCAAACTTTGAAGATGTTGTAAAGATAATATTTAAAAGGCTGTTCCGGGTCTATGCCCACATATATCACTCACATTTTCAGAAGATTGTGAATTTGAAAGAAGAAGCCCATCTCAACACATGTTTTAAACACTTTGTGCTCTTCACATGGGTGAGTTACATTTTGTGTTTCTGGTTAGAGTTTGAACTTGTCTCTGTGATAGTGATGCTTATTAATTTGGTATATATTTGAAGGGTATCTTCATGTAAGGCATTATCAGCAACATACTGTTACTTTTCGTTTATCATAAAAAACACGTGGATTTAGTTCCCAAAAAATCTGATAAATGAGAAAGGAGACTATGTTCCTAATGAAACCATTACCCTTTCAGTATAAATCCGAGTGCCGGTCCTTCTTGATTAATGCAAAAGGTGACAGCCTGTTACTGATAATCCATCACCTTTGAAGGTGCCTTTGACAACAAAAGGTTGAAGTGTACGTAAATAACGTTTTCCCTGTATTTGATTGTGTCACAGGAATTTCGCATGATTAGCAAGGGAGAGCTCGCGCCTCTAACTGATCTTGTCGAGTCCATTCTGCAAGAGTAGACATCTTCAATCACAAACAGTTTTGGCTAATGTTTCTACTAGGATCATGTTTTGGGCATACACACATTTTCTGTAACATTCTTGCTGCTCAGGTTAACTTATGTCGATGATGTTTTTTGATTAACTTTCGTGGATCGATCCAATCGATCGACTCCCTCAATGTTTCTTTTTGTTTACTTTGCCATCATGAACCCAATTGTTGTGCTAAGAAATCTTTGAATCAAGGGATGATGGTAGAAACACTCCATGTATTTCAATATTGTTTATTTTGTACCTCGTTATTACCATGCACTTTCTTTCACTTGTATAGTCCACAACGGAATTAAAGTCCAAAGAAAAAGACTAATACCGCTACAAAAAAACTTAGGGTCTCGAAAATGAAGGTTAATTCCTTCATTTTCAAATCGATCAACTTCATGCCTCCAAACACAGCAAGTAATTCTGCTTCTTCTCCAGCTGCAAGTTTGCCTCTTCCATCATCTGGTAAAACATTTACACAAAAAACACATCATCTTCCTCTCTTATGCCATAGATTCTTAAAACCGAGCTTCATAACCAAAAGGTCACTGCCTTACCTGAAATCCAAGTTGTTTATACAGTTTTAGTGCAGCTTTGTTACTCCTATCCACATGCACATAAACACGATCAACACCTGCACAATTATATGTATATTTATCAGATCAAACCACCCCAAAAACTAAACATACTTGTAAGTCACTACACGGAAAGTTACAGACTACGGAAAAATCAGCAATAAGGGAGTTGTACGGAACATTCCAGAGGCTGCTGGATGCGTCAAGAACAGTGTGGAACTCCCGGGTGGGGAGAAATGAGAAGAAGATATTGGAACATCAGGTTGAAATAATTATTGTTAAAATATAAAACTATAAATGAGTCTTCAACTATTGGCGTTTTAGTTGAGTTAGTCTTTACATTAAAACGACTCTTACTTATCTTCAAAGCTTTGTATATCTCATAGCAAGATAAGAAGAAGCTTTCAGAATACAACACTGAAGTTTAGTCATACAAGTGCTTACCATTGGCTTTGGAATGCTCAATAGCAAGCCGCAACATGGTACTAGCCACTCCTTGCCTGCGAGCTGGTTTGGCAACACATAAGTTGGCAACATAACTATAGGTGATCGAATCTCGTTTCTGGACAAATTGGAAGATATGTGTCTCGATCAGTTCCTGTTACAGCGATTAATCTTGTAACCTCAACAAAAACAAAAGACAAAAAACATAAAACAAATCTAAAATGGCATGAATATATGCATAAGATAATTGTTAAAAAAAATACAATGATGTATTCATTTTTTACAATCTGTAGCTTTTTTCTTTGATAATTGCAAAAAATATTTTAAACTTGTATTTTTGTTGCAATTGGTATGAAAATGTAAATTTTATCTTTGTAGGTTATATTTACAAAATAATAAGTAAATAAAACCCACTTGTTCATATCACTTAATTTTCTTCCTCTTTGTACCATACAATGAGTAAAATTTAAGGGACATGAAAATTTGGATTTTCTTGTTCTTCAATTATTATTTTTTAAAATTTAAATTTTAATGATAAAATCGCCATTTTGAAACAAATTTATACAAAGAGTAACAAAAAGGACAAGTTCAAAGACATTTTTTTTTTGTAATTATAAAAAAAGAAGGCTACAAGTTACAAATGTGAAGACCTCTTGGTCCTTTTTTGCAATTATCCCTGTATATGTATATACTAGCTCTGAATATACGTATATTTACCCGAGGAAAGGTCTCTCCTTGCAGGAACTGCCCAATGTAAACATCGACTGTCCCAATTAGGCCTTCCCGTAAGGCTTGTTTCCGATTCTTCTCTTCGTTGCAAACTTGAGGCGATACCGTTGCAACCTGAGCCAATATTGTTAGCAGTTTCTAAGGAGAGTGACAAAAACCCAGATTGATTCAGGTTATTACACGCACCATGATAATGCACATATATTTATGTCCGAATTGCATCTTGCTTCTCCTTGTTATGGCCGTATACTCCTAGACAAGATAAACTTATGCATATTAATCTTGTCCGTCACCGAGCTATTTGCTTTGTGTATACTCAGACATACCTGCTCAGCAAATTGTACTTTGAAGGTGTTAAGATGTCTGTGTTCATAACAAACAACAAAGTGAGCACATGCAATAATGAAATAAAAAACAGAAACCGGCCCAAGCACAGCCTATTGGTTGATTACTGGTAGTTATTGCGTAGTATATGTATTTTGTACCTAAGTATTCTCAACTTTTACGTTCCGTATAGTTATCTTTAGGGTTAATTATCTTTTGTACCCTTTTTGAATTGGTAACATAACTTTAATACTCCAAAGTTTTATAACGTTTAATAACAGTCTTTACGTTTGGTAACACACATTTAGTACCCTTTATGAATTGGTCACATATCATTTATTGCCCCTTATGTATTTATAACGGGACATTTACTACCCCTTATAAATTGGTCACAAATCATCAAAATGGCATAAACTTGACCAAAATTTTGTCCACAGCATTACCAATACATCAGGGGTACTAAAAGAGTGTTACCAATACATAGGGGGTACTAAAGGTAATTAACCCTTATCTTTAACTTTCAAAAAATTATAAAGCTTTTTTTTGTCAAAATGACGGAAATACCCTTGACCCTAATCTCAAAAGGTACTATACTGTTGTTGTCTTTTTAATGGTTTAATATTTAAAAAAGTCTTTCTATCTCAAAGATGTATAGTAAACACTAGCTATATGTTATTAGCCCTAAAATACTCCTCTAACTATTTATTACCTCAAATTTGGTTGGTCTTCGAAGTGAACCTCAGCTCTCAGCCATGCGGCTCCCTGTGAGCCACACATGTAGAGAAACAAAGCCACCACCACACAAATCATTCAACAAGACAACAAAAAATTGCATGTGGATTTTTGGAGTTTCATACGTAATACTCTTCACTAAGAGAAGCCTCTCGCGCCACAAATTGTTGTAACTCATCCCTCGTGTTCTTATCTTCAATTGGGTCTTCTTCTTCATCTTCATTGTCTTCTTCTTTTGGATGAAAGGGGCCGAGTTCGCGATCAGACGAAGTCATTGCTTCACATTGTTTGATGCGCGGCGATGAAAGCTTCTGCAACATGAACTCTGATGAACTGAACCTGAAAGGAAGAAAGATTCGAGAAGAAATTGGATCGGACACGGAGAGCTTCCATTGGAGAAGAAAATGAACCAGAAAACAGAGCATTGTTTGTGGAGAACAGAGATCTAAGAACAGAGTGGAATTAAAGAAAGGAAGAAAATGAACCAACCCAATGATACAGAAATGAGAACAATATGAATCAAATAAAGCAGTGATTTTTTTTTTTGAAGAAATGGATCGAACACAGAGCCATTGAAGAAGAAAATGAACCAGAAAACAGAGCATAGCTCATGGAGAACAGAGACCTAAGAACAGAGTGGCATTGAAGAAGGAAACGAAGAAAATGAACCAACCCAATGAGACAGAAATGATGATGAATAAATATGAATCAAAGAAAGCAGTACGTTTCGCGAAGAAATGGAATCAAAGAACAGTTGCAAAATTGGAAGCTAGAACAGAGCATGGCTCGAAATTGGAAGAAACACATACAACATTGTCCCAGATGAAGCGTTTCTCTGAAATCTTTGGTGATAATTGATTGAGCCTTTGTTCTGGGAGAATGCAGTCAAGGACTCGAGCTTCGGGATCACTTCAGAGCAAGGCTTAGTCACTTCCATGCGCCAGGCCATGAGGATAGAGCAACGATTTTTCAGAGAGATGGAGCATGTAGATAACCTTCAACAATAGGTCTATCTGATTATGGTTAGAGCATCTGCAGTGGAGGGTTGGATTCGAAACGTCAGATATAAGGTCGATTCCGCTCCACCACACAGTGGAGGTCAGATTCGATGGGTCGATTCTGATCAAAATTAACAAGTGGTTATAAAAGAAAGGCTGAGAGAAGAGATAGAGAAAAAAGAAGAAATATTGGGCTTTAATTGGCCTCCAGAGTGGCTGCTTTTAGACTGACAGAGAAATAATAGAGAGGATGGGTCATACAATCAGACAGCAAAAACAAAACATTGATGGAGTGTGTGCAATAGGGATCGAACCTCTGACCTCGAGGAGATGAGAGATCTCTTCACCATCAGCCCACAAGAGATATTTAATTTTCTTAACCTACAACTTCACTCTAATTATGTAAACACAAATATCATTACACAGCTGAGACAAGAAATGGTGATACTCAAAGTAAAAATCATAAAACAAAGTCTCAGTAAAAGCAAGTATGCACCAGAGAGCTTGAAGATATTGGGAGCTAAACCTATAGGGAAATGGAGAGCCATAGAACTGCAATTGCTTTCCTTGTCTATGTTCTAATCGTAACCAATAATTGTGTCTGGTTAACATAAATCGAACTTCAGAAAATTTATAGTTACGATGTTATATTTTATGTTTGGTTTATGTTAAATTTATTTTTGTTTCATTGGGAAAGAACATTTACACATTGACAACAAATAAGTTAAGAATTGAAACTCGAGATCTTAATTTTCAAATTATTTGGTTTCACGACTCCATATGAACATTATTATACCACCAACGCTAAATTGGGATTAACATATCAAAGAAGATATATGGTAAGAGCAGCTTTGTAAATATACACAAAGTAGTAAGGACATAGTTCATTTGTTAAGCTCTATCTTAACTTGTGATTACACAAGACGTTAATGCTTGTTACTCAAATGAAACTAATGGTAAACCAAAGTACCAGTTAGTGAATTCAGATTAGTCGACGAAGGTGTACCTGAAGCTGGAGAAGGTAGATTATGAACCATCCGTTAACATTTGATTTGGGATATGAAGGTTTGGTTTTGCAAGTTGAAGAGCCCTGAAATTTTAACCATGAACACATGTGAGAGGTGCCAATTTACATTCTTCCGATTTGAAACACAACCTGAATACAAAATAAGGTTAGTAGGTGGACCATGACAACGAAAAGGTCGAGGACACAAGATGAGTACAATGTTGAAGACACTTGATATCACATAAGAACCAATCCTACAAAATAGTTCAAGTTTACAAGTGAAAAGTTTGAAGATATAGGGAAGCTAAACTTTTGGAGAAATGGAGAGCCATTCAATCGCGATTGCTTTTTTGGATTGTGCTCTAATTGTAACCAATAACTGTGTCTGGTTAACATGAATCGAACTTCAGAAAATTTATAGTTACGATGTTATATTTTATGTTTGGTTTATGAAAACCGTGTTAAATTTACTTTTGTTTCATGGGGAATGAACATTTACGTGTTGACAACAAACAAATTAAGCATTGAAACTCGAGACCTAACTTTTCAAATTATTTAGTACCATGACTCCATATAAGCATTATAATACCACCAAATTGAGATTAGCATTTCTCTCAAAGAAGATATATGCTAAATATAAAAATAGTAAGGATATAGTTCATTCGTTAAGCTCTATCTGAACTAGTGATTATACAAGACGTTGTGTTCTCACCAAAATTAATTTTTGTTACTCAAATGAGACTGATGATAAACCGAAGTAGCAGTTAACAAAATCAGATCAGTCCAAGGAGGGGTACCTGAAGTTGGAGAAGGCGGATTATGGACCATTGGTTATGGCCAATGTTAACGTCTGATTTGGGATTTGAAGGATTGGTTTTGCAAGTTGAACAACTCTGAGAATTGTAACCATGAACACGATGTGAGAAGTGTTGATTAACTCAAACACTACGGGAATGTGATAACTGATAACAGTCATTGATGAGGTTGTTCAAGATTTTGCAGAAGTGGTACTAAGTAAGGTTCACTAATTCGTTTGCCCTAGAAAGTGACATTCCAAAGGAAATGAAATGTTCACAATTGTACTCACAAGGATATATGATCTTGAGCTAAAGACACGATCACTAAGTCCATAATCAAAACTATCTAAGCATGCTAAGACAAACACCTAGAGAACACATTTAAAGGACATTTCAATCTTCTCCTAATTACCAAATGAATCATATATTTTCCCACCTGCCAAACAGTGTTTCACTCCTCTTTCCCTGATATGTAGAGGATTCTCTAAGTATCATCACAATTTAACAACACCCAACTGAACCAATTAGCTTGGAACAATTATATTGGTTTTAAAATTGAACTTTGTCATGGAACAAAAGAAAGCACCAAAGCTAAACAAGATGGCAAGGACCCATATTCAAAATTTCAGTATTGTCAACAAAATCACTCAACCATATAAATTAGAACCCGCATTCAATAAAAAAAATATAAAAATGGGAGTCTAATTCTCTTTGGGGCTGTTTTTCTCGCTTTATAAAAAGACTGGCCATGTTGCAATATGCTTATCAAAGATCATATAATTTACATTCTTCCGTTTTGAAACACAGCCTCAATGCAAATTAGGGGTCAGATGGATTTTTTTATAACAAATATATTTATAAAAACCAATCTCTTTTAGAAAAAAAAAGAGAGAAAAGCAAGGGAGTCCGAAAAGGACTCGCCTCAATTACAAGAGCAAGTGGGAAAGGGCCTACACTCAGCCCAACACAAAACACTTGCTAAACTAAATGATCACCCACCGGAAGCCCACAACAAAAACGGCCCAAAAGCCCAAAAACAATACAAAGGCTCAGGTGGATTGAGACAAATGTTAGTAGGTGGACCATGACAACAAAAGGGTCTGAGGACACAAGACAAACAAATGGGTACATGAGTGCAATGTTGAAGACACTTGATATCACGTAAGAACCAATCCAACTAAATATTTCAAGTTTGACAGGTTTAAATTCTTCAAATATTGGAGATATTCAATTTTCTTAACCTAGAACTTCATAGTAAACACAGTTATAATTACACTGCTGAGACAAGAAATGGAGAGGCTCAAAAGTAAAAACCATAAAACAAAGTCTCAGTAAAAGCAAGTATGCAACAAGGAGCTCGAAGATATTGGGAAGCTAAACCTCTGGGAAATGGGGAGCCATTGAATTGCAACTGCTTTTCTTGTCTGTGTTATAATCGTAACCGATAATTGTGTCTGGTTTACATGAATCGAACTTCAGAAAATTTATAGTTACGATGTTATATTTTATGTTTGGTTTATGAAAACCGTGTCAATTTTACTTTTGTTTCACGGGGAATGAACATTTACGTGTTGACAACAAACAAGTTAAGCATTCAAACTCGAGACCATACTTTGTTAAATTTACTTTTGTTTCATGGGGAATGAACATTTACGTGTTGACAACAAAGAAGTTAAACGTTGAAACTCGAGACCTTACTTTTCAAATCATTTAGTATAAATGTATCATGACTCCTCGTGTGCATTATTATGCCACTAAATTGGGATTAGCACTCTCTCAAAGAAGATATATGATAAGGGCAGCTTTACAAATATACACAAAGTAGTAAGAATATAGTTCATTTGTTACGCTCTATCTTAACTTGTGATTATAAACGAATTTAATTTTTGTTACTCAAATGGGACTGATGATAAACCAAACTAGCAGTAACCAAAATCAGATCAGTCAGAGGGGTACCTCAAGCTGGAGAAGGCAGATTATGAACCATTGATTATGGCCAACGTTAACGTCTGATTTGGAATTTGAAGGACTGGTTTTGCAAGTTGAACAACACTGAAAATTGTAACCATGAACACGATGGGAGAGGTGCTGATTAGCTCAAACACGCATATGTCATCCACCTCCACGTGGATCTCCTATGCGAACTTGGGCCAACCCTTGGTTAGGCCTCCACCACTACCGATCTTCACAGGCCATTGTTTCCCTTCAAATATGATAACTGATAGCCGTCAATGACGAGGTTGTTCAAGATTTTACAAACGCGGTACTAATTAAATAAGGTTCATATATTAATTCTTTTGCCCTACAAAGTGGCATTTCAAAGGAATGAAATGTGCATATTTGTGCTCAGAATGATATATGATCTTGAGCTGAAGGCACAACCACTAATTCCATGATCAAAACAATCCATGCAAGCTTAGATAAACACCTAGACAACACATTTTAAGGACATTTTTTTCTTATCGAAAAGAAAACAAGAAATCTTATTCTAGCTTAGTCTAACCTCGACCCAAACATGTGTACCCATAGGGATTCGAACCTGTGATCTCATGGAGGTGGGAGAACTCACTTCAGTGAAGAGTCTTCACCATAAGGCCAACCCATGGGTGCAAGCATTTTAAGGACATTTCCATCTTCTCCTAATCAAAACCATGACCAAATGAATCATATATTTTCCCACTTGCCAAACAGTGTTTCACCCCTCTTTCCCTGTCAACTGGAGTGATAAAGACACTTGCATGCCAAATTGAACAAAGCCAAACAAGATGATTGGACCCATATTCAAAATTTCAGTATTGTCAACAAAATCAAACAACCCAGTAAATCCGTTCAAAAAAAACCCAGTAAATTAAAACCAAAATAACCAAGTGTAAGAGAAGCTTCATGCAATAAACCCTATCCGGGTCAAGTTGGGTTTCACTGATACTAAACTTTTCCTCTCAATTTTCTTGGCAACCAAACAATCCCCAAATAATAATACATAAGAACAAGACGGACTCACTCAGCACTCACTGGCTGCTGCTCTTCTAGCGTTGAAGAGAGACCTGGCGGTGGCATTACGATGGTCGGAAACTGACCCTTCATAGAAGAACTCAAATCCAGTGATTTCTAGGTAGAAAGATGCAATGTTTGGAGGTGGGTTGTGTTGTGAGGAAGCGCAATGGACATGGGTTCCTTTCATTTTAATGGCATTTTATTTAAAATAATTTGGAAATAGTTATTATTTCTATGTTGATTTAGAGAAATTTGGAAGAGACTTGATTGATAAACAGTTATTCTAAAATATTTTGAAGTTGGTTAAAAGTATTTATGGGGTTAGATAGAATTCTCTGATCCATAGAGAATTTGTTTTAAGAGGCGTATCAGAAAATTTGATTGGTTTCTCATATGCTCAGTCTCAGTTTCTCAGATATCTGAATTTGATTGATGAAAAACATATTGAATTAAACATTTAGAATATAATTTGATTAGTAAAAAACTATCGGACATATCTAGATGTTAGTGAAAACATAAATCAACCAATAATGTGATGTGTGAACATCTTTAAAAACATGTTATGCTGATTAATAAACAGTTATTCTAAAAGATTTTAAAGTTGATTAAAATAAATTTATATTTAAAATTTAATATATTAAATCAGATATATGACATAGAGTGTAATTCACAACAAAAAATTCTTTGAGAAGAGTGATAAAGAATTTGATTGATGAATCAAACGTCCCCAAAAGAACTTTATTAGTAAAGAACTTTCTGACTCACTAGAAGTTAGACCTCTATTGTTCTCATTTTTGTTATGTTTTTGCAACTTCTTATGTTTTCATTTTGTTATACAATTACCAGGGATAAAGGTATAAATATACTATGCATTTCAATTTGGATATGCAACACTCCCGATTCCCGAAGCACATATGAGATTTTACTCGGTCTGTGGACTTTTGTTGCTCTCTACTGATCGATTTCTTCGTTTCAGTTCATGTTCATTTGAAATGATTTCGATCAATACATTCAAGAAATAAGTTAATTAAACGGCTTTTTGCTCGATTTCACGTGGATCAGTACAAAGAGATCTCTATCATCATGCCTATTTCCTTTACATGTGTGTTCTATTCCTCAGTATGAAGTCTTGAATATGGTATAAACACTTGACATTTACATCAAAGCCTTGCTCCTTCTGCAACACATCTTCTTCCAGAACTCGCCTCGACCTATGCATGTCATGCCTCAGTACACAGCACGTAAATCTGCTTCATCTCCAGCTGCAAGTTTGCCTCTTCCACCACCTGGTAAAACATTTAGTACATCATCAGTCTATGTTATAGATTCTTAAAACCGAACTTGAACAAAAAGGTCAAGGACTCGAGACAAACAATGTTGAAGACACTTGATATCACGTGAAAACCAATCCAATTAAGAGCATCTCCAATGCTAGGTGGTTAAGTGTTGGTGGTAAGTGCTGACCGTTAGAATATTAAATTAATATTTCAGTCTTACGATCAGCACTAACAATCAGCACCCTCCAATGCTAGCATGTTGGTGTTGACTATTCATGCCATTTTCTTTACAATTTTCCGACCGTCGGCGGTAAGCGCTGATGGTGAGCTTACTACAAACAAATGCATTACCGATTATAAGAGATTATTTAATTATTATTATTTTGTTTTCTCTCTTCCTTTTGAGCTTACCACCAACACTTACAACCTAGTATTGGAGATGCTCTAAGTGGTTCAAGTTTACAAGTGAAAAGTTTGAAGATATTGGGAAGCTAACCTAAACCTTTGGGGAATTGCAATTGCTTTTTTGGTTTGTGTTCCAATTATAACCAATAATTGTGTTCGGTTAACATGAACTGAACTTCAGAAAATTTATTGTTACGATGTTATATTTTATGTCTGGTTTATGAAAACCTTGTTAAATTTACTATTGTATCACGGGAAATAAACATTTACGTATTGACAACAAACAAGTTAAGCATTGAAACTCGAGACCTTGCATTCCATATGAGCATTATATACCACCAACATTAAATTGGGACTAGCATTTTTCACAAAGAAGATATATGCTAAGGGAAGCTTTGTTTATATACACAAAGTAGTAAGGATATAGTTCATCTGTTAAGCTCTATCTTAACATAATTAATTTTTGTTACTCAAATGAGACTAATGATGAACCAAAGTAGCAGTTAACAAAATCAGATCAATCCATGGAGGGGTACCTGAAGCTGGAGAAGGTAGATTGTGAACCACCGGTTAACATCCGATTCGGGATTTGAAAGATTGGTTTTGTAAGTTGAAGAAGTCTGAAAATCGTAATCAAGAACACGATGTGATGAGGTTGTTCAAGATTTTGCAGAAGCGGTACTAAATAAGGTTCACATGTTAATTCCATAATCAAAACAATCCATGCATGCTAAGACAAACACCTAAATAACACATTTTAAGGACATCTCAATCTTCTCTTAATTAAAACCATGACCAAATGAATCATATATTTTCCCACCTGCCAAACAGTTTTCACCCCTCTTCCCCTGTCTGAAGTAATATCATACAACAAACACGTTGATGGTTAGTTACCATGAGAGTAAGTACAATATAAGGATGTGTTTTTTACTCTTAAGAAATAACAGAGAGAAAAGTGTCATATGACAACAAAAAGGTCGAGGGCACAAGACAAGCAAATGGCGTAGATGAGAGCAACATTGAAGACACTTGATATCACGTAAGAACCAATCGAACTAAATAGTTAGAGTTTACAAGTGATAAGTTTGAAGGTATTGGGAAGCTAAACCTTCGGGAAAATGGAGAGCCTTTGAATTGCAATTGGTTTTCAGGTTTGTGTTCCAATTGTAACCTGGAAAATTCTAAAATATTATTCATGATACTTCGATATTCTTGATGTTTCAATACAATGAGAGCACCCCTTTATATGAGAATTAACTCTATATTAAATAGAAAATACTAATACTAAACAACATAGGAAAGTTAATTTAACTAGAAATAAGAAATACTTGTAACTGGAAATAAACTAAACTCTAACAGTAACCAATAACTGTGTTTGGTTAGCATGAATCGAACTTCAGAAAATTTATAGTTACGATGTTATATTTTATGTTTGGTTTATGCAAACCGTGTTAAATTTACTTTTTTATGGGGAATGAGCATTTACGTGTTGACGACAAACAAGTTAAACATTCAAACTCGAGACCTTTTTAAATTTACTTCTGTTTCATGGGGAATGAACATTTACGTGTTGACGACAAACAAGTTAAACATTGAAACTCGAGACCTTACTTCTCAAATTATTTAGTATCATGACTCAATATGAGCATTATTATACCACCAACACCAAATCGGGATTAGCATGTAGCTCTATCCTAACTTGTGATTGTAAATAAACTTGACTGCGTTCAATGGGAATGTGATAACTAATAACAAAACAATCCATGAATGCAAAGACAAACACCTAGAGAACACATTTTAAGCACATTTCTATCTTCTCCTAATTAAAACCATGATCAAATGATGAATCATAAATTTTCCCACCTGCCAAACACTCCTCTTTCCCTAATAAAGAGACTTGCATCATCATCACAATTCTAACAACACTCAACTGAACCAAGTTTGGAACAATTATATTTCAACTTTCTCACAGTTGTTGTAAGCTATGTAGCCTGGTCATGGACCCAACTTGAAATTTTCAGTGTTGTCCACAAAATCACACAAAACCCAGTCAATTGAAACCAAAATAACCAAGTTTAAGAGAAGCTTCATGCAATAAACCCTATCAGGGTCAATTTGGGCTTCACTGATACTAAACTTTTCCTCTCGATTTTCTTAGCAACCAAACAATCCCCCCAAATAATAATAATAGATAAGAATAACACGGACTCCCCCAAACCTGGTGGTGGCATTACGATTGTCGGAAACTGACCCTTCATGGCTCCATCAAAGAGAACCCAAATCCGATGATTTCTATGTAGAAAGATGCAATTTATGGAGGTGGGTTCTGTTGTGAGGAACCTCAATGGGCATGGGTTCCTTTTATTTTGTGGCATTTCACAGCTGCCTCAATGTAGAGTTCATTTGAGTTTCATGGTTTTATTGTGAAGTAAATGTTCAGTTTATACTTTTCATAATAGTATAAAATGCAACACATTTTAATGATCTTTTAGTTTGAATAATTATTGTTGTTAATTTGGAAAGTAGAAACAAGAAATGAACTTATATTTTGATGGTTGTTGTGTTTGATATCATTCAGCTTATAATGGATGATATATATACACATGAAAGGGTACTACGAAGTCAAGGAAGACTGAGGGTTTGTGGGTTACATTGTGAACTGAAATATGGAAGAAATGTTGATTAATAAACAGAGATTCCTGATCCATAGATATTTTTGTTTTTCAGAGGTGTGACAAATAAGTTGGTTCACTAAGTCTCTCATATTTGGATTTGATTGGTGAAAGACATGTTGAGAAATCAATTTTATTGGTAAAGAACTCTTTTTTGAGTCAACACATGACACATTATATGATTAATAGAAGAAAAAAAATCAATTGCCAATGATGTGGATATGTGAATATTTTCGAAAGCTCGAATAAAAAATATGATTCATAGAAAATTTTCTTTAAGGGATGAGACCAGGGATTTGATTGGTTTCTCAGGCTTTTTGTCTCTGACATATAGATTTGGTTGGTGAAAAACATATTAAATCAAACATCCCAAAAAGTATTTTATTGATAAAAAAGTTTATGTTTTCATTTTGTTAAATAATTACTAGGGATAGAGGTAGAAATATACTGTGCACTTCTATTCAGTTAGGCTCTTACGGGTTAGTATATCTAACAATATACAAGTCCGAAACCAGAATTATGTGATCAAATAGATGTCACTCCCCTTATTTACTCATAAACACAATGTTCCCTCCAAGAAATGGATCAAAAACAAAAACTCTGTAACTTATCATTTACAAAAATGAAGCTATTTCCAGACCAAAACTCTAATGAACTTTATGCGTCTTCTTCGTTATCCATGACAAACCATAAGGATCGTGTGGTTGCATCCTCTCCATTTCCTGCTCCTGCTAAGTAATGAAATTTGGAAAACGGGATTGATCACACATAAAGCCAAAGAAAAGGAAATTTCAAAGGAGTTGCATCAGAACTATACTGTTTACAAATCTCCAACGGCATTGAGATTTGATTTTGATAGACGGAAATAGCTTAACCTTCTTCCTCTTTGTGCATCCAAAGAGGAAGAAAATTAAGGGATGTAAAAATTCTGATTTTTCTTTGTTTTTGCTTACGATTTAGAAAACAATCAAGGATTAAATCGTCATTTTAAACTAAGTTACACAAAGGGCAACAAAAAGGCAAGTTCAAGGCGCTTTTTTGCAATTAGCACAGATGAGGGATACAATTTGCAAAAAATAAATACCTCAGGGTACTTTTTTGCAATTATCCCTGGCATAAATGCTGAGGAAATGACGATACACTCAATTCCAATGAAATGATACCCAAAACGGCAAATATCATATTTTAGTACAACCCATAATCACCATGTTAATGATACTCTGGTAAATCTCAGGAGAGTCAACCGAGTAGGTGTACCTGGTCATTTTGGCGATGCCAATCATATGTGCCATCTGAATGTGTTAGAACGGCCTCAACTCTATCTAGTGATGCTCGCAAACTTCCTGAGGTCATGTTGAACAATGCCTCACCAGTACCCAGAGCCCTGTTAATATCAATGATTAAGCCACGAGAACAGTCCTTGAAGGATAGATAGTTAACTTCTTCATCAAATAGTCTAAATATTAGTGATTGTTACAGGGATAATCGCAAAAAAGTACCCTGAGGTATTCGTTTTTTTTTGCAACATGTGGTCCTCTTCTTTGATAATTGCAAAAAAAATCCCTGAAGTTGTCTTTTGCATAAATTTGTTTCAAAATGACGGTTTTACCCATGAAAATTTAATTTTGAAAAACAATAATCAAACAGAGGATCCACACGTTCATATCCCTTAAATTTCTTACTCTGTCTTTGCACGGTACGAAGAGAAAGACAATTAAGGGATATGAAAATGTAGAATTTTTGTTTTTTACTTATTATTTGTAAATATAAATTGGAAGGGTAAGATCGTCATTTTATCCAAGTTGCAACAAAAAGACAAGTTCAGTGCTACAACTTGGAAAAAGTGAATACCTCTGTACTTTTTTGTAATTATCTCCTTATTATATTCAATTTGTATAGTATTTGAAGCTCAAGATTACATCACTCTGATTTTCTTCAAGAGAGAATTTAAAGATAAAGGGAACTTACCCGCTAGCTTCTGGAAGAACATAGTCAGCCTTCCACCTAAACCGCAAATCCAAGCCAGGATACAAGCCAAACGATGCCTTATTCCGAATCTGAGATATACCGTCTCCACCCCAACATGTTCTAAGCTTCCATGTCCAATTTGTAGCATGCAGCTTAAAGTTATGGCCTATACCAACCTGTTGAGATTCTAAAAGTCGATTACAACTCTACTATAAAGATTTGCACAGATCTTCATCCAATATCATTAAAATTATACTTAGGGTTTATTGCAGATAGCTAGTGCGAATCATACGCTTCTTTTCGCCAAAAAATGACAAAAATGATCTTGACCCAAATCTAAAAAGTACCATTTTTCGTCTTCTTAATAGTTTTATATTTTAAGGAGTCTTTTTACATCTACTCAACCATTTTGTACATCATTTTTGGTAGCTATGAAGTCCTTTGAAATCATGGTTGAGGACGAAATAGAGCTACATGTAATTTTAGAAAAATTTAGGGAGCTGGATGTAAGAGTTTAAAGTTGGAGATAGTTATGTACAAAAGACGTATAGTACGCAATAGTTATCAGCAAATAACCCTTATAGTTATGGTGGACACAAAATATTAACTAGTTATGAGATTGAAGATCTACTAAAATCTAGGGTTAATTGCTAAAAACTACATTATGTATTGCCCACTTGTGAAAAACTGCATTATGTATTGTCCACGTGTGAAAAGCTACATTATGTATTGTCCACGTCCCTAAGTTTAACGGAATATTCCAAATTTTGCAAGTAAACGATTGTGGTCAAAAGATAGTGTAGTTTAAAAGCGTGGACAATACTTAATGTAGTTTTTCGCAAGTGGACGATACATAATGTAGTTTTTAGCAATTAGCCCTAAAATCTACGTACCTGAAGGTTTAAGAAATGTGTTACAGGGATCTTTTTTGTGAGAAGACGCACATCATGATACATGGGCTCATATGTGAACTTCCACTTCTGCTCTGGTGATAGGGGCTTCAATACAACCTTTGCGTGAATCTCATTGATTGGAACGTTATACAACTAAACAGAATTACAGAAATAACGAACTCAGTAAATCACAACCCAGACAGTAGTCTAAATCAATCCACAGCTATATATCCCCTGAATGTTAAGAACCAGTCAAATTGAAACTTCATGAACGATAATACTGAAGGCAAGTATCATGCAATGAAATGAAACATCTTGGGAAAACGTTACTTACACCCCTGACGACCTCTCACTATCAAAACCCCCTAAAGGTAAGGGGTTATCAATAACGCATTGTCACCTTATGTTATCAACCAAAAAACCCGGATTTACACAGAATAGGTGATGGTTTTATCACGAACACGCTGTCAGCTTTCTCATTTATCAGTCGTTTTTTTGGGAACAAAATGACCTAAATCTATGTGTGTTACTGATAACCCTTCACCTTTACAATGTTTATTTGAGAAACAAAGGTCGCCGAAGTTGTGTTAATAAACTTACACCAAATATCTTCTACAGATTCAGTGTCAAGATGTTGAATTTGTTTCATGATGTAATCTGTGGATAAACAACTCTCCTTTTTATAATCTAAACTAAAGAATTATGCATTCTTGTATGGCCATGCTACTATGAACTGGATATATTCACAAGAACGGGAAAGAATGACACCCCTCTTATTCCGAAAAGATCTACTAAAAGTTTTGAGAATGTTCCTCCCAGTGTAAGCGAAACCTCAATTACATTTCAATTTTTTTATCACAAACACTATATTGCACAAAACAACATAATTATTGCATGCTAAATGTTAAAGCCTAATCCAATCCAAAAGCTCGAACTGATGGGTGGAGGCACTAATATGCTTATCAAGTGTTCAATTCGTCCATACACTTTCTATGTGGGACTTATATTTCAACACTCCCCCTCATGTGTAGGACTGGACATCTACACGTGGGTCATAGCAGGACTGAACATCTGCATATGGACCGGAGACCACAGGGTGGAGGTGACAAACGAGCCATAGGCCAAACCAGCTCTGATACCACTTCAAAGCCCAATCCAACCCAAAACTCGAACTGATGGGTGGAGGCACTAATATGCTTATCAAGTGTTCAATTCGTTCATACACTTTCTATGTGAGACTTATATTTCAACACTAAACAATGACACTTAAATTATGATTCACACAGACGGAATGAACAAACAAAGCCCAATGCATGTAGTAAAACTATAACTAGTTATTGCTTTCCTATACCAAATCAACATTCAACACTACAAAGATACATTGACACTCTGCATTATCCATACACTCTCATTTAGATGGATAAGAATGTTTTGCAGAGTACCCACATCAGCCACGCTAAGGATGCACACCAAAATATGGGTAAGACACGCCAATTCTCAAAATAGGGGTAACTTCGCTAACACACCCTCGGGGACCTTTCATTCCCAAAAACCCACTGTATAGGTGATGGGTTATTAGTTACGCACTGTCACATTTCCTTATTCATCAAAACCCCACTAAAATGTGTGCTTTTGATCAGGGACACAATGAAAAGATGACGGTATGTCCCAGATAAAGCCATCACCTATTCAGTATGAATCCGTGGGTTTTTGATGAATAGCAAGAGAAGTGATTGTGCTACACTGATATCCCCTCACCTATAGGGGTTCCTATAAAATCAAAGGTCGTCAAGGTCAAAAACCCACTGAAAATGTGGAATTTTGATCAGGAAAGCGCTGAAAATGTGACACTGTGTTCCGGATAAAGCCATCATCTATTGAGTGTGAATCCGTGGGTTTTTGATGAATAACGAGAAGAAGCTGCCATGTGTTACTGATAACCCCTCACCTATAAGGGTTCCTAAAAAATCAAGGGAAAACGTTGTTTCCTAACTTTCTGTGACCTTTAGTTATCACTTTCTAACTGAGGTCGACCTATCGAGACATTTCCTAACTTAAAAGGTCGCACAATTTACATGAACCAACATAAAGGTGGTAGTTTGTTACAAAAAGTAGCATAAATGTGGTATTTCTTTACAAGGAAAACCACTTTTTATGCTTATTTTACACGTGATTGGTACTTTTTGTAAACGTGTACCACCTTTGTATTATGATATGTCACAAAAGGTCGACCTCGGTTAGGAATTGCATATGATCTTTATGATAGGTTAGGAATCGACGTTACCCCAAAAATCAAAGGTCATCAATGGGATCAAAACATAGCTTCATTCGATGACAAAACTCGATTAGGATATGCCTCAACACACACAACAACAGAAGATTGTAATGCAGATAAGGTACCTCCAAATTGACACCAACCCTGAAGCCCTGCCTCTCTCTTCTGAACTTGAGAAGCAACTCTTTGGGCACTAAATCAATCTTATACAGATCAGCCCAGGAACCAGGTTCCTCTTCATATGAACCAGGTTCCATCTCTCACCACCCAGAACTACAACAAAATCAACGAAAATTAGGTTAATCAACGTGACCCAGTTCGACTACCATCAACAATTTCCTGAAAATTCACACAGGAGTGAACACCATCATACACATTTAAACCCTTCTCCTCTATCAGAACATGGATTTGAATCACATTGACATGAAATAGATTCGTTGTGCTTCGGATTGGAACGATGTGGCTTGCCTTTGACCCAGAAGGAAATGGAGAAACAACGGAGAGTGGAATTGGAGAAGCGAACATACCCCGACACGGATCGCCGGAAAAAGGTCCGCTTGGCATGTGTACGGCGGTCGCCGGTGGAGCCGTGTTCTCGAGGTTGCACCGGGAAATGTACGGACTGAAAAAATTTGTGCACTTTTTGTATATTCAATTATCCTTATTTGAATTTTGCTTTTTTTAATAATAAGCAAAAGCATAACTATATATTGAAATCAAATAAAACCCGATCAAAAACTGGATAATCAAAAGTAAAATTTCAAGCCCTGAGAGCACGGACAGTGGGAACGATTTACGGTTTACACGTGCGGTTCGTTCAGTTTCGATTCATTCAATTGTAAATCAGAACTGTAAATCGTGATTCATGCATCGCCTGTTTGTCAATCACAGTGCGCCACATGGTGTTGGAGTGGTAACTCTCAAGCACAAGTGTTTTACCGTTTAAAATCCTTATGTTTGTATTTTTATAAAGGTACTTTCGGTTTTTGGAAAAAGATAATCTCGGTAATTATTTTACAGACAGAAAATAATTCATCATAAGTTTCTACAAACAAATAATTCAAACATGGAGATTGGTGGCAATGGTTCTGCCAACAGTCGACAAGATGTTTCCCTACTACTTCGGGGTCAGCAATCCCGTGTTCAGGAGCCCTACAACTATCATTTTAAGGGAGGACGACACACGCTGACTTGCCAGGGGTTATCGGTCCACCACTATTAAGTTTTCACATGGTCTGCTCGACCAGCAACTTATGGTTGAAGTATACTGTATCGGTGTCCTTGGATGCTACCGCAGTTTCACCCCTCCGACCGCCTCTATGCCCATGAGCAACATTTACTACTCAGCATCTGTCTTTTAGTTTTATGTTCTGTTTTATGCTAGCTTCTTGGTTTGTATGGTGCTTGTCGTCAGACGAACACCAATTTACTTTAATTAATAATATTATCATTCCGATAAAAAAAACGTGGAGAGTTGTTTTTGCCATTAACACCCTATTCTATTTGGGTTTGGGTCACATCTAGGGCACTGATTTGTTGGACCCGAACAGGCCCATAGTTACCGTATTGGGCTCACTGGGCCGAGTGCATGTCAATTTTTACCCCACAGAAGCCCAAACCAACGCCTAGTAACTGCATCGGCACCCTTTGGGTGTTGTCTTCGTTCACATAGCTTACCCTCATTCCTCTTCGTGGTTCCGGCGGCCTCTTGCTCCATCCACCGGCCCTGGCGTCGCCGCCGAAGCGATTCACTCTCTCGAAATCACTGGTACGATCAATTTTCGTTTTATCCTGTTCCATTTTTTTTTGCGGGAAATGGGTGTGTCTCGTGGGCGGCGGCTGAGAATCTCCGACGACCTCGAAAATCAAATCCCCATAAAAGATTATTATACCCTTTTGAGTTTTGATTGCTAATATCAGTTACGATTTGTGCTCTGATCATAAAAATGGATTTTTAAAAATGGGATTTGGACTTTGAAGAAGAAATTGGGTGGTGGGGGTTCATTTTCAGATTCCGGCGATCCAGAAATTGTAGTTACCGGTTTGAATGCCTAAGAATCTTTTATTTGTATTTGAGTTATTTTGATGAAACCACATTTAGTGCTTTATTGAGATTGTTGTTGTTCTTGTGTTTGTGTTTGTTGATGGTGATTGATGATGTAATTTATGAATTTAAGGTCAATGCTTGTTGCTGGTTCATGATTCTCTGCATAATCTAAAATGTAGCACTAGCAGTAAATTGATATGTTCATTGGTGTACAATACTGTGATACTGAGCTGGGTCTTAAGATACTGAACCCGTGTTCAGTTATGTTGATATAGTACTTAATTACTGTTTAGGTTCTTTGATTTTTTCTTCTTCTATATAAGCTGTTTTCCAAACAGACTTTGATCTCCGGTGATTGTGTCTCTCCCAGAATCAAGTCAAACTCAATGAACACCAAATGGAACCGAAGAATCAAGAGTTGAATCACGAAGCGCTATGGAAAATATGGGCCGTCGATTACAGAATCTGAGGCTTTTCCAGTTGTTCTAAGCCCAGTGATGGCATGTAGATGCAGATGACCCTCCTATCATTCACCACACGTCCCTACGGGGTTCGAGCCTCCAAGATCTCCATTTCTCATTGTCATAACCAGGCCGGAAGATCTCACAATCAGCCCGTGCCTGATAAAGAGGCCATCCCCAACCCCGAGGCTTGGTTTGTTAAGGTTGCGTGCACCCTCTTTCTTCATGTTCATCCATTGGATACATGTTCAGGGTATCTGGGCAAGAAACTGACACCTGTTGTAGCTTTGGAGGTTATAAGGAGGCTAAACAATCCGAAACTGAGTTTGAGATTCTTCGAGTTCAGCAGGGAGAATTTGAGCATCCGTCATTCTTTTGGGACTTATAATTTGCTTCTGAGGTCTCTATGCCAAATGTGTCTTCACGATTCAGCAAAAATGGTGTTCGATTGTATGAGGATTGATGGGTGGTTGCCAAATGGCTCACTCGTGGGGTTCATGGTCTCCTCCTTTGCTCAGGTGGGTAAGTTCGATATTGCCAAGATATTGCTTTTTGAAGCTCGGCGCAATGAGGTTAGGGTCAATTGTGGTGTGTACAATAACCTATTGAACATAATGATTAGACAGAACAAAGTGCAAGAAGCCCTTTGCTTTTTCAAGGAGTGCTTGGAGTTGCAGTTTTGTCCAGATACTTGGACCTTCAATATTATAATAAGCGGTTTATGCAGAATAAGAGAAGTTGACAAAGCTTTTCAGTTCTTCGCTGATATGTTTAGTTTCGCCGTCCCTCCTGATATTGTTACATACAACACTCTAATAAATGGGTTTTGTAGGGTCAATGAGGTCGATAAAGGGTTTGATTTGTTGAAGAAAATGCAAGTTAGAAGAAGAATATTACCGGATGTAGTTACCTACACATCGATCATAAGAGGATATTGCAGATTGGGTAGGATGGGGGAAGCTTCGATTCTTTATGATGAGATGATTAGTTCAAGAACTAATCCAAATTCGTTTACTTATAATGTTCTTATTGATGGATTTGGCAAGGTTGGGAATATGGTTTCTGCATTGGCCATGTATGAGAAGATGATTTCTCTTAATTGTGCTCCCGATGTTATCACATTCACTTCCTTAATTGACGGTTATTGTCGAATTGGAGAGGTAAAAGAAGGGTTGAAGATTTGGGATGAGATGAACAAAAGAAACCTCTCTCCTAATCTTTATACATTTGCTATAATCATAAACAGTCTATGTAGTGAGAATAGATTAAGCGAGGCTCGTGGTTTTTTGAGGCAATTGAAGAAGAGGATTGATATTATTCCAAAACCATTTGTATACAACCCTGTGATTGATGGGTTTTGCAAGGCTGGAAATGTTGATGAGGCGAACGAAATTGTAGCTGAGATGAAGGAGAACAAGTGTAAACCTGATAAAGTGACGTATACTATTTTGATTATCGGGTATTGTATGAGAGGTGCAATGTCGAAAGCGATTACTGTTTTTAATACGATGTTGGATATAGGTTGCTCTCCTGACACTATTACAGTGAGTTCTTTGATTTCTTGTCTTGTGAAGGCTGGCATGCCTAATGAAGCAACCCGTATCAAGAAAATGATTAAGGACTTGAACTCGGGGATGCCGTCTTTGAAAAGACCTGTTCCTTTGCGGGCAAATGTGGATATTCCGATAGCTGTGTAATCGAAAGTTGTTGCATAAGCGGATGGGACTTTGTGGAATGTGGATTTATCGGTTGATCGAGTTCTTGCACCAAGCGCCAAATGAAACATATCCAGCTTGTGGTGCAATTAAGTTGGAAGCTGTGAGTGTTATTACCTTTATACGTCATGTTGCATCATTGTTAAGTTCTTATCAGATTTTGAAATTAGCTTAAGGGCTAGATGCAAATAGCTATTACATATCTTCTGCACATAACTATCCTCAACTTTAAACTTTTACATCCAGCCGTTTGAACTTCAAAAAATTACACAGCTCTTTTTCGCCAAAAAATGACGAAAATGTCATTTTTTTTCAATCCTTTCAATAGTTTTATCTTTTAAGGAATCTTTTTACATCTAGTCAAAATGTTTTTGGTAGTTATGAAATCTTTTTTGAGATTAAGGTCTGGCTTTTTTTGTTATTTTTGGGGGGAAAAGAATTGTGCATATTTTTTTCAGAGTTTTAGTAACTGGATGTGAAAGTTTATACTTGGGGATAGGTATGTGCAAAAAACGTATAATACACGGTAATTATATGCAATTAACCCTTTATAACTAAAAAAAGCTCATGAATTTTGGTATCAACTTGAGTTCCTCATATCTATCAAGTACCTATATAATCCATTACAGTTGATGATGCCAACTCTTGTTGAAGGCATTCGAGAATTGGTATTGGTGATGATTGCGTCATAGAACTTCTTATAAGGATTAATCTTGAGATGCATGTTGTATTTGCTACTTTCACTTCTGAGTTTCTGGGTTTTTAACTTTTATCTTGTTCACTGGCAGGGTGGTGACCGATGCAGGTGCTCCGAAATGTTGGTCAAGTATCGAGTTGATCCAGGATCATTGGAGATTGATGTTTTCTATCTCTGCTCCGATTGGAATTGGTGCAAAAAAAAATTCACAAGATGATTATTGCGGATTTCTTAGACTTGGATAATGTAGAACACTGGATACCGTAAAAGGGAAATATTCGAGAAAATAGGTAATAATCACTTTGTAGGCCAGCACAGTGCTCTTGCCAACATGAAGCAACGGACCACATTCTAACTTAGTCTAATCCACGCATGCTCCCAAGCAGATGTACCCACCGAGGTAATTTCTGAGGGTACCAACCCGAGTGGGCAAAGAAACTTGTAAGCAATGCACATTCCTTACTAGTTCCATTCAATACTCATCTTTCATTTTGTCCAATTTGCTTCTCTGTTAATGCTTCACAGTCTATACCAACTCTAGTTCTTCACATAAGGTGAGGAGACATTGATCTGGTTTTGGATACCCAATTTTGAAAGCTGTCTATGATGAAGTACTTATCGCTAATTGGTACGCTAAATGTTGTGCAGAGCTCGTGTAGTTTATGCCACAGAAGTGGGTTTAGGCTCTTAGGAACCCAACTATGAACCAATATGCATACGTAAAAGAATTTACGTAAGTCGAAATGGAGAAATGTCTTTGGTGATATGTATATTTGTATGTATATATTTTTTCTTTCTAATCTTAACTTGTACATCAAGCTTGCGCCATCATTGGAGCTCCATAGCTCTTCATGAATACTCTTGACCAATAATGGGGTACGATGCACAAGTTGCAATACCTGCAACAACAGTTTCAGAATCAACATAAAGGAATGGGATGCTTGATAGCTTAAGAGCAGCTTCAGTGCGGTACAAATTGGCCAAAAAGTGTTCCGATTTTCTCTCTTCCCGGGGCAAAGAAGTTAGGGATAACACCGAGAACTAACTATCATCAACTTGTACCGCTCAAGAACTGACTGTTGACTTATTAGTCGATTAATTTGACAATGTGGACTTAAAGTAATTACGCAAATTAACATTTTCCGTTAGAAATGATAAAAAATGTTAGGAAAAACTCAAAAAATTAACAAGTCTACAGTTAGTTTTTCAGTTCAATAGTCATATGACAGTAAGTTCTTAGTTTTTCTTAATGTTATCTGTCATTTCTAACGAAAAATGTTAGATTGTGTAATTACCTTAAGTCACGGTGTCAAATTGATCGACTTATATGTCAACACCTAGTTCTTGAAAGATAGTTTGATAGTTAGTTCTCGGAGTTTTTTCAAGAAGTTATCTCCCCTCCCAATTCATCATCAAATTGGATTCGTCTGGGAAAGGTGGTCACACCACGTCACAGTTCGTCTCGTGTGGGATGATTAGCATTGTGGAAAGCTTGACGAATCAATCAAATTCGCCTCTATTTGCCTGAGCAAATCGTCCCAACCTTAGAGATGCTCTAAGGTATAGGCTTGGATGTGCATTGGTTATAAACTTACCGCACATGTTCTTGCCCATTACCATCTTGAAGTAGCCATGTTGGCCCCAAAACACTCCCCACGAGTTCTTCACAAGCCAATATGGAACACCGTTTTCGACCCCATATCCGACTGCAAGAACAGCATGGTTCACATCCTGCCATGTATAATGAGTTTCAGAAGAATGGATGCAAAATGGGAACCATAAGTGCTTAACTGTTGAAGATTGGAAACCCAAACCAAACCCAGAACTCACCATTGTTCCGCTTCTGCATGTGTCTGAGGTGTAAACTCCATGGTTGTAAAATCGAAACCCATCCACAACCTGAAACGCCACACTCACTGGCCGGACAAAAGCAACTGCATGCTTCAACTCATCTTCATTGCCCTGTGTTACTCTACAGATATTAGAAAACCTATGATAAGACCCTTAACAACTTTAAACATCGTACATGAACAATGTAGGGTTAATTGTCGAAAACTACATTATGTATTGTCCGCTTCCGAAAAATTCATTTATGTATTGTCCATGCTTTTCAACTGCATTATCTTTTGACCACTGTCGTTTACTTACAAAACTTGATATATTTCATTAAAATTAGAGACATGGACAATACATAATGTAGTTTTTCGCGCATGGACAATACATATATGTAGTTTTCTGCAGTGGATAATATAGTTTAAGATGTAGACGATACATAATTTAGTTTTTCACAAGTAAACAATACATAATGTAAAATTTAAAAGTCATTGAGATTGATCTAGTGATCAACTAAGTTTTCTCACCTCGAATCCAATGTGTCATCTATTTGGGAACAGGTGTAGGGTTAGGTTAGAGGACAACCTCTTATTAAACCTAAGCTAGGATTTCCTGATACATATATTTAAAAAATGGTTACTTGCAGATGTTTACCCTCATAATTTGTCCACAAACTCATGTATACACTTTGAATTCCTACTAACTTATCTTCACGGATTTTTCTACTAACAGATGCTTTACCTGATGATTTGCCCACAAACACATGAATGAACTTTATGAACACATCTATAGGTGGGAGTTTAAAGTGCATTCATATGTTTATCATGAGGATGATAAACAATGTCTTCCTTAGCAATTCATAAGGGTAAACATCTGAAATTGGCCCTAAAAATGTAATTGTCTCCAAGCTTAAAACAAACTAATGTTTCTTCCAACAAAACTGAAATACATACAAAATTGTGAACTGCTTTGCTAAATTGAAGTATAATTGATCTTTAATAGAGTTCTTACCAGGGTTATGTTCACAGAGTCGATGATTTGGACACCGATTTTTGCAGAAGAAAATTTGCAAGCACCCCCTCTTGCAGTGTAAGGATATGCTTCCTCAGTTTCCAGACCACCATTGTACTTGATGTACTCAAAGGCATGGGAAGGCAACCCACCACTGCAGCCAAAGTTGTTGAAAGCTCCGGCACAGTCCACCAGCTGCTGCTCTGATAACGAGATTGCTTTGCCAAATGCCTGATGGTAAGCTGCTTCAAGAGCTCCTGTGGTGCTGCAAACAGGGAAAAATACAAGGTATGGCAATCAAACAAGGCCACATTGCTTCACTTAGCACCAGGTTGGTTGAATTTGACTTGGCTAAGCTATGAGATAACCTGAATGTCCAGCAAGAACCACAACGGCCTTGATTCTTTACTGGGCTGACGATTCCACGTTCTCTCCAATCTTTCTGTGCATAAAGCAAAAGAGAAGTAGTATGACTGTATGAGGTATATGAATCAAGATTATAATTAGCACAATACACACTGCAAAACATCTAGTGGCCAAGGTCTCAATGAAACTGGAAGTTCTTGTTCAAGTGAAACCCAAGTTGGGTTCTTGTAGTCAAAAGGGGTAACTTTATTAACACACATTCGGGGACCTTTGCTGCTCAAATACACACAGTAAAGGTGTAGCGTTATTAGTAACACATTGTCATCTTTCATTTATCATAAAAAAAACACTCGGATTTGGGTCATTTTGTTCCAAAAAACTACTAATAAATGAGAAAGGTGACGATGTGTTCTTAATAAAACCATCATTTTTTTATTAAATCCGGCTCCGGGTTTTACTGACAATGTGCTAATGATAACCCATCACATTTAGTTTTTTTTATTCATAGAGAAAGGTCAAAATGAGTATGTAAATAACGTTTTCCCTAGTTGATATGATTATATCATTTCTATGTGTAAAGAGGGAATGAGTGCTAAACATGATCACTTATAAGTTATAACCAACCTAAGCCCGCTCCTACAGTTCAACAGGTATGGTATACCTTAGCAAGACCCATAAGATTGATTGTCTAACCAAATACATTGAAAACAGAATTACTTGCTCCAATCTACTACTCAAGAACCCCAAAGCGAAAGACTATATCACAAAATAAGTACCGTCTCAGGAAGAACTTCATCAGTAAGCTTGTGGTTGCCCTTTAACGTGGCCGAGCAGTTCTGGGCAGCGCCCAATTTCTGGCTTCTGAACTCCTCCCATGTCAAATCAGCAAACTCTGCACGTAAATGCTAGTGAAGCCAATCCTTCTCTAAGGAAAATTCTCAATCAGTTCATAGTCTATAATCATCTTAAGAGCACCTGATTTCACTTAGAATTGCTAACTAAACTAGACAGTGATGCTTATTATAGAATTAAGCTCATCTCCTTCAACTAGTGAAGCCAAACCTTCTCTAAGGAAAATTCTCAATTAGTTCATAAGTGCTCTAATCATCTTAACAGCACCTGATTTCACTTAGAATTGCTAACTAAACTAAACAGTCACGCTTATTATAGGATTAAGCTCATCTAATCCAATTAATTTCTCTAATCAGTTGATGCTAATGAATCACCAGATAGCAACAGCAAAAATGAAGACACTAAATCGAACTAGAATGTGAAAATTGCAATCAGCTACCAAACAGAACCTTAACCCTAATTTCGGCTCAGCCATGGCTGTAAATCGAAGGAGAACTCAACAAAATTCAATCAAAGGAGACAGTAGCAGGTACCGTTGACGGCGAGAGTATAAGACAAGCCTTTCTCGTTGACAGATCCGATCAGCTTCAGATTCTCGGAGAAAACCCCAAACCGAAGCTTCACCTCCTCCACAGTCTCGTACCTCTTCCCATACCTGCAAGCCCAAAATCAACAATCAATCAACTCACTCCACACGACGAATCGGAGCCGCCGGAGGATTAATCGCCGCCGGACGGACCTGCGAGCGAAGCTAGCAAAGGAGAGGGCGCGGCGGGAGTGGCCGAGGACGCTTAAGATGGAGGACTCGACGCGGTCGGAGACGACGCGGATGGGGTTGGAATCGTCGAAAGAGGATCCCGCGGCGGCGCCGGAGAGGAGGAGGAGGAGGATGAGTGTGGCGGAAGAGAGCGAGTTGAGTTGGGACGCCATTGCTGTCGCCGAGTCGACTCGGTGCGAGGATATAGATGGAAGCTGTGGATCGATTGGCTTTATGCAGACTGTGCAAGGAAAATGAGATTCTCTGTTTTTTTCCTGCGAAGTCGCGTTTTTTGATTTATTGTTACGATACCGAAGTGACTAACCGTCGCCGCGTATACTTGTGTTGCACGTATGTGTGCCGGGGATACGGGCTTTTGGACTATCCGGCCTGATATTGCAGGCCCATCGAGTAAATGGGCCCGTGAGTTTAGCCTAATTTAAACAAAATTCAACATTTGTTTTGAAATGGTCGTCTTTTTGGTTAATTTCATTTTACTACCTTAAAAATTCTTGATTTCATCTCACTACCTTAATTATTTTTTGTGGCACTTCACTACCTTAAAATGCACTTTTTTCACTTTCATACCCGCCGTCAAGTTTTCATCCATTTTTGGACGGAAAATGGTCACGTGTCCTATTTTTTTCTAAAAGTACCTAAACTACGCTTTACCTCCCTCTTGTTTAGGGTTTTAATGAAAATGGAGTGAGTAAGAGAGGGAGGTAAAAGGTAGTTTGGGTATTTTTTTTTTATAGAAAAAGTAGTGTCATATGACTATTTTTCTGTCAAAAATGGATGAAAAATTGACAGCAGGTATGAAAGTGAAAAAAAATGTATTCTAGGGTAGTGAGGTGCCACAAAAAATAGTTACGATAGTGAGATGAAAATCAAGAATTTTTAGGGTAGTGAGATGAATTTAACCCACTATTTTTAGATAAACCCATTTACTAACATTGACCTTTACTCGTTTAGGCGTCCTAATTATGGCTGATTTTTTCATCACATTTCTTAATATATAGTTTTCTAAAATTTGTATCCTAACTCTTACATTTACTTCATTTATATGTTCTACCTACGGTCGATCTTTCGTTGCAAGTCCTACGACAATATATGTATTCATGATGAAACTTTAACAATCATGGTGTTGAAACTAACACATGTGAAATCAAACAAATTTAACCTATTTCTAAATGAAAAGGCTGAGTTCAATTCTTCGTACTAGTACATTTAAATTATGGGTATCTCACGTAAATATATCAATTTAATTACATTTCTCACCTTGTTATATTTGTTTAAAAAAATCACTTAATTATAACGAACTGTCAATTTTTTCTATCTTAATGATAAATGAAAACAATATATTACAAAAATTTAGATACACGAAAAAGAATACATGTGTATCGTTAATATCTTTAATTTACTATTGTTGATAAATTTACTTCAAAGTAATTAGTAGATAAAAATAAAAAACCTCATAATGAAATGGAGCCAAGATCGATTGTTTTCATGGATAAAAGACTACATTTCAACATATATGTATGAGAAATGTGAGAAAAATAAAGTATTTTTTTACCAGAGAAATAAAGAAATGTGATCACCTGATGATATCACGTTACGTTATTTTGATAGACTAAATGAATCACCCGGTAATACCACTATTCATCTTAATTAATCGATTAGAGTTTTTCTCAAATTACCTCTTTAAATTGTCGAGTTTTTTAGGGGTAATTTTACTTCAGAACTTTAAATCTTTCATATTTCATTTAGGGTAGCCTAAATCTTTTTTGTATTATTTCAATACCCTACATTTTTATTAATTCATTTAGAGTACCCTAAAAAAAATTTGTTTCACCTCAATACCCTAAACTTTCATTAGTTCCATTTTAGTACCCACTGTTAATTTTCCATATGATTTTCCATTCAAAACAGGTAAAATGACTATAATACTCTTTAACTAACAACTAAATTTAAGGTAAAGTTAACAGTGGATACTAAAATGAAATTAATAAAAGTTTAAGATCCTAAGGTGTCACAAAAAAGATTTAGGTACTCTAAATGAATTAATACAAATTTAAGTACCGAAGTGACAAAAAAAAGATTTAGATACTTCAAAATGATATATGAAATATTTAGGATAATAAAGTGAAATTATCTTTTTTATATACATAATAAAAAGACAAAAAAAAAAATACTCAAATGACAAATTTGTTACTTCTATGTAAGCAAACCCAAGCTACAAAGTTGACACACTCAATTACTAATAATAATATACATTTGTCTAGTGTAGAATTTAAGCTATATGTGAAGTCAAATGTAAAAAACATATCATATAAAAAGGAGAAAATGCATACGAAATCGATGGTATGAGTTTGATTGTTTCGTGTTTGGTAAAATACCATAGATTGAACGAGGTAGCTTGGTGTGGTTGATTTGCTCTTCCTAATCTCTTGACCTCGTTGCCTCTACAATGTCTGTAGTCAAAGTCAACATTATAATAAACATTATGAGTTTTCTTAAAATATATGTGCAATTAGTAAACATTAGCAACTTGCTAATTTTAAGGTTGTCATAAAAAAAAATTACGAAGTGCAAGAAGTCAAAACACCCGCAAAAGTCAAAACCAGATTTGACATATTTGATCGGGTTTTACAAACAAATTTAAGTTCTAGGTCATATTAGAGGGGCAGTGTTAACATCATAGCAAGACTTGTTATTAGTTCCAAAACTACAGTGTATAAACATTTATATATTCTCATATATATAAAAGAAATCACAAACTCTGTTAACCGTGTAAGCAATGACAGAGCTCGCTTTTTCAGTGAGAGAGGCACTAAAATTTTTAAGTGACAATGCATAAGTAACGTAATTATATGTAAGAATTATTCAAAAAAAAAATTGAGGGGCACCCTTGGGCCCATGTGGCTCCGCCAATGTGGGTAGGGTATCTCCGTACGCACACTTGAGCTATTCTTCTTAGAGGAAACGTCTGGTGTTTATATGTTTTATTATAAATAAATAAAAAACGTTTAATATCAGAAAATGGTGACTTCCGTTACTACCATCAATTTGTTTTAAAAATTAACCGTCACCTTTGCTTTCAGGGGGGTTTTGTTTTGAAAAAACCCTCTACATTTAATGAAAAGTCGTGCCAATTTTTGCAAGAAACTAACGGCGTTAGTCTTATGCAATTGAAGTCGTCATTTTTTTTTGTCATTTTTAACGGTTCTGTTAGTTTGAGTCACGATTTTTTACACATGACTTCACATATTGGCATTCACTGTTCAACGTCCAAATTTTTATATTTATGATAAAAATAATATTATATTTTTGACGATCAACACATACGAACATGTTTTTGCAAATAAATAACGGTCGAGGGTGTTACTATTGTTTTTTTTTTCTCTAAATTATATATATTTTTTATTCATGGGTTCGGGAAAATCCGAACGACCAAGTACATGCATGAACAGAGTTCATGCCAACAAGACTTTAGTTCCCATTTCATAATATAAATATCTAAGACAAGAATAAAACAGGTTCCTTGTTAAGGTGATAAGATGATACCTCAACAACAAGTACAACCCATGTCACGGCCCCACCTACTTGATATCATCATCAAAGTCAACGCCAAAGATGTCAAAAAAAAGTCCATCCAACGAACGGCTGTGATTGAGTGAACCCCCCTCATCCGAATCCGATCATCACGAGCTCCACGCTCGTCTGCATGGCCGGAGATAACGACGAAGCTCGATTTCTTTAATGTATCGCCTTCTAGAAGCTCCCACCAATATGCAATTACACCAACCTCATCGGCTCATCTCCCAAGTCTAAACACACGGAAATGTTCCGATTATTTTATTCGTCCCGAACTTACCCTTTGACTCTCTCCCTCGAACACGTTGGAAAAAGTCAAACGAAGTTAGAAAAATATTTACGGTTCTGCCATTCCGAAGTTGGTAGTGTTATTGGAGAGCAGTTGGTGAATATCTGTCACGGGGCCTTATAAAGTCTCCTCCAAGCCTCCGATTTCTAACCATTCCCAAACCTTCCACATCCGTTTTTTTTCTGTTTGGTTCTCGAGAAAATTTAACAATTAACTAATCCTTATGGCCGTGAAGAAGATACTGCGGTCGATGGTGACGAGCTGTTACCGGCCGGAGGAGCTGCCGGCGAAGAAGAAGAGGGTGGTGCAGCAGAGATCGTTGCAGAGGATCGCGTTTCTCGATCTGAGCAACCCGAGTTCGAATCTCTCCGACGACCTGTCGGCGTCGCTCGCCGGATCGAACCTCCACGCGTTCACGCTCGCGGAGCTGAAGGTGATCACGCAGAGCTTCTCGCAGAGCAACTTTCTCGGGGAAGGCGGGTTTGGGCCTGTGCATAAGGGCTTTGTTGATGATAAGCTCCGGCCCGGACTCAAGGCCCAGTCCGTCGCCGTCAAGAATTTGGACCTCAGCGGCGCGCAAGGACATCGAGAGTGGTTGGTAAGCTATTCATATCACATATGTCAGGCGAATTTGATCGATTCGTCCAGACTCCCACAATATAATTCGTTACGAATTGTTATGTGACGAGTGATAAATGGCCGTAAAACGTTAGTTTTTGGCCGAATTGATAGAGTCGTCTCAACTGCCAAAAACGGTCCAAAAAAACATTTTTACTACAACTGTGTTTGACCGATTTGGTAGCCGGGACGATTTTGATCGATTCGTTCAGTCTCTCACAATGTTATACGTCATACGCACGACCAATTGTCACATGACCAGGGGAAAGCAACCTAAACGACAGTTTTTTGGTCGAATTGGTTTGGGGACGACAAACTCTTAACCTCAAGGGGGAGAATCTCCCAACCGTCAAAAACGACACAAAAAAACACATTTTAGACCAACTCGTTATCTATTTTAGTTGTTGTACGGTTTATAGGTGAATCGAATTTTAACATAATCGATCTGTCATGTCACAGACCGAGGTGATTTTTCTGGGACAGTTGAGGCACCCGCACTTGGTGAAGCTGATCGGGTATTGCTGCGAGGACGAGCATAGGCTACTTGTATACGAGTACATGCCACGAGGAAGCTTAGAGAACCAGCTATTCAGAAGTACGTTACCGTTACATCAATCTTCTTACAATAACATGTTTTTTTCCCTTAAAAGACAATTTTGAACGTCTTGAGGTTCTTTTTTGTTGGTTTGTAACCAAACCTTTTTTTTTCTTAAAAAATGGTTATAAAACTTTCAATATGCATTGTCGATAAAAAAAAACATGTTTTTTTCATTACCTAGTACATGTTATTAATGTTGTGCTCGTGGTGATCACGTGCAGGGTACTCGGCCTCATTGTCATGGTCGACGAGGATGAAAATCGCGGTCGGGGCCGCTAAGGGGTTGGGGTTCCTACACGAGGCGGATAAGCCCGTCATTTACCGGGACTTCAAGGCTTCGAATATCTTGCTTGACTCGGTATGTGTGAGAACTATTTGTTTTTGTCGTATGTGGTGCGGATATAGTTGACTATTTGTGTTACATTATTTTTGTTTGCTTATTTGTAGGAAAATTTTGATTCTTTTCAGGATTATACGCCGAAGCTCTCCGACTTCGGACTGGCGAAAGACGGCCCGGAGGGGGATGACACGCACGTGTCCACGCGGGTCATGGGAACTCACGGCTACGCGGCGCCCGAATATATCATGACAGGTACGGAATTGAAACCGAACCGGATCTTTATTCGTTTAACTGGTCTAAGTCACTTTTCATCGGTCTGGTTTATTACGGTTAATCGTATGTTTCTGTCGTTAAAATCGAATCTTAAATTGTGAAGTACCGGTTCACCCATTTTTGTTTCGGTTTTTGTCCCGGTCGGTTAGGTAATGTTTTAGCCACGGTTATCCCGATTTTTTTTTTCCGGTTATTTTTGTCCGTTTGATGGAGTGTACGTTTAGGACGGATATTACATTCTTGGTCATTTCCAATTATCCTTGTTTTCTTTGGTATGCAGATCCGTATCTCATTCGGTTTGAAAATATTTGTTTTCTTAAAATCTGGTTTGAAACACATATAGAAAATAGATTATTTTATCTTGAATTTCGAATTATTCATATATCGGGTATTGATCCACCCCGAATTAGATGATAAATAAAATCCACCCCGAATTCAGAATTATATAATCTAATCACTTTGGAACATCATTTTCCCATAAGGTATAAAGTCACGACATTGACATAAAAGTCAATCAGAACTTGGTGATCATTTAAATATTTGTCGATAAGTGACGGTTAGTTTCAAATCCTTTCAGGTCATTTGACGGCGATGAGCGATGTGTATAGTTTCGGAGTGGTTCTGCTCGAGCTTCTAACGGGGAGGAGATCCGTGGACAAGACACGGCCACAGAGGGAACAAAACCTAGTAGAGTGGGCGAGACCAATGCTCAACAATCCAAGCAAGCTCGGCCGCATAATGGACCCGAGGCTCGAAGGCCAGTACTCGGAGACTGGGGCCCGAAAGGCGGCCGAGCTGGCTTACCAGTGCTTGAGCCACCGGCCCAAGCAACGGCCCGCCATGTGCACCGTGGTCAAGACTTTGGAGCCACTCAAGGACTACGTAGACATACCCGTAGCTTCCTTCGTCTACACGGTACCGCAAGAGATCTCTCACAACGGTCAGAAAGATGAGTCCAAAGGAAGCAGCCCGGTAGCCAAGAAACAGAGTCACCGCCGGCACCACGAGAGTCGATCGCCGGGACCGAAATCTCCATTGCGAAATTAGGCTTACAATTAATTTTTTTGTTTGTTGGATTAGGGGAAATTGAATACATGTACATAGAACTTTCATGGTGATTAATTAATTAATTGCCTTAGGTTAGTACCAAAGTGTAAGATACTTGTTGAGTGAGAAAAGGAAGTAAAAATGCATACTTCAACTTCAAAGAGAAGAAAAATCTAAATTAAAATTTGATTTCAAGTTGGCAAGTCAATTCAAGAATTTATAATCGATAACTACATCAAAATGAATTGCTTATCGAGGATAATATCACTTAATTACGTCTGATTATGTGACCCTTTGGGTGGTATCTTTGGTTTCCAAATTTTGTATAGGCGGCATCGATTTTCAGGTCGCTCCTTGTCACTTTGAAATAACGTAAAAAAAATTGAAAACTTACGGTACCGGTGTGCTACTTGGACGGATTTTTTTAGTGAGGATAGCTATGTAAAAATTAGATATAGTAAGATGTAATTAATTAAAATATAATACCTTGTTTTTTGGATAACTATAAAAATTGGCCACCTAATGACTTTTGGCATCGAAAATGACCCGTCGTGATCTTTTTTTTTCTCACGTCTATATCTGGTAAAAGATCAAACTCCTTGTAGTTACCCCTTTCGTTTATTTTTGGGACAAAAAACCGCCCACTAAAATAAGTGGTTATCTCGGTACATACTCGATTTCTCAATAATTTTTTTATTCAAAAATAAATGAAACGGGTAAGTATGTAGGATTTAACCTTCTATTAAGTATGTACGTAGAAACAAAGATTTACAACGAGTCATTTTTTTTATTAACCATTTACCAAATATAGTCTTGTACTTCTCCTTTTTGTTTTATCGTATCAGATTTAGACCAGCTTAACTGAAAAGCTCTTCCGAGTAATTAAAAGGTCATTTATTAGCCGAATTATTCATAACCTTTTAAAATATATTTGATTCGATAATAATCTCTTAACAATAATAAAGAACCCTGAATGAGTAGATTGACCCATTATCAAATGTTTATACAAAAAGTAGATTTTGTAACATATAATGGAAGGCAAGTGTTTATAATAAACAATTTAGTAAACAAATATTTTTTTTATAGAATAAACGATAATTGCACTGAGATTGTAAAAAGAGTCATTACAACGGTCAAAGACTCAAGAGGTCATTGATCCAAAAACTCCGAGACAAAAAAATCGATCCTACGATGAGAAACAGTTGTGGTAAACATGACTTAAAACTAAAACGGGAATGAAACCCAAAACTAGAACAGAAATAAAAAACCAAATGGCTCAAACTGTCAAGAACCACTCAAAGTAATGTCTAAACGTTGCTTGATCCTTGCTTTTCAATAACTCATTTCATCGTTATGTAGGCGATTGAACTTGAACTTGATAGTTTGTAGGGGATGATAGGTATGATTCAGAGATCCCTCCCGGTAAATTTCCTGAATTCTTGCTGACTCATTGGGCTTAACGAGGCTGTATATAGCAGTCCCTCGCCGATACGCCACACGTCCGATACAACACCACTGACTTGTGGATGCGCAGAGAAGAGCACTACCAATAGTAGAAAGAAGAGGAAACTCATGATCGATCTCGTGGTAGTTGGAGACGTGCACGATGACGATTTTATGATGACGACTTCGACGACTAGCATAGCAAAACTCTTGAACTATCCACGTTTTTGTAACTAATATTTGTTTTATTTTGAATCGGTAAACTAATATTTGAATTATTGAGTCTTAATGTGGAAAAGGAGTATACCTTTTGTTTTATTTCTTAGCCAAGGAAGAAGAAAAAGACAGACGAATAATTCAAAAATGTCGTACTCAAGTTGGAGGTTGATTTTTCAACGTTGTTGTTCGATACAGCTAAGCTGTTTCAACTATATGCGGCAGAGTCGTCGTGGCACTGTTGATAATTAGTGATTAACTCCACTAACACATTTTCTTAATGAGGCACAGCTGCCTCAGGTGACATGTGAGAGACTTGATAAATAATTAGCATCTTTCTGGTAAATTAATCGATTATTTGAGAGAATAAAAGAGTTTAATTCACGTAAAACACGACTAAGTAATCGTGTTTATTAATATGCGGTCTGATTCTCATTATCGGTCATCGCTCGAATTATAACATTACTAAGTAAAGAGGAAGATACGCATTTCACCTACACGCCTTCAAAGCCTCGAACCACCTCGATCGTTTGAAATGCAAAAACTATATTAAGAGCATCTCCAATGGTTAGACATTAGGTAGTGTCAAGGAGTAGTGTCACGAAGTGCTTTTTGGCTTCCTGACACTGTTCCTCCAATGATCAGTGTCAAAGAGCCATGGTAGGAAGTATTTTTGGAGCAAAATGGCTTCCTAACACGACATGGCGTCGTTGCTGGAACCAGCCACGACGGGCTGACACGCCCCCCCTGACACGGCCGCGTGACACGACGAGTCGTGTCAGCGCCGTGTATGCGCCAGCCACGACCGCCTACCACGACGCGTTGGGGGTGCTCTAATAGCATTTCCATCACTCAACCGGTCAGACCCGATCCTCACACCACTCCTCCCAATCTGAACGACCGGTTTGTTTCTCAAATCGTCACAACTTCTAACTCAAACAAATGTCTACTCACGAATTTGGATTTGGAACTCGAAAAGTACAATACCCATAAATAATTTTGAGGAAGAAAATGATTTGCATAGGGAGAATTGCAATCAAGAGAGGGAAAAAAGTACAAAAAGATTATAAATGGGATAAATATAGTTCCTAACTACGTATTTTACTTTAATATTATGTCATAACCGTGCTTTACCTCTCGTTTTATTTCTTAACAATGATTTTTCAAAAAATTGTACATCTTAGCATAAAAGGTGAGGGTTAACGTCGTTTCTTAGCCCTCAACTTTATTCATTTGCACGTCCTAACTACGGTTAACCTTTATTTTCATAAACTATAAAAAACTTATGCATTTTCAAGTGTATTTTAGAGGATGTACATCTTATCCGTGGAGTCAACGGATTTCGTCATCTTTACGTAAAACTACAATTTTTTTTAAAGCTACGGTTCAGGAATTGAAACGAAAGTAAATCACGATTAAAACATGAAATTAAAGTAAAACACATGACTATGAACTATATTTAAACAGCTTTCAAGGATGGATAGTATGAGAATTTTCATGTTATTTGTTACTAGTCATTAACCCACCAAAATTAACCTGTATGAAATCTCATTTAATCAATTAATTAAATCATCTTTCCTCTAAAAAAACTCATTTTTATTTTTATTTTATTTTATAATAGAGACCACTATCAGCTTTAATCACCCGACCCTAATAATCACTGATCGAACCTATCAAATCTTAGATCCAAGATATTTTGTCAAACATATTCAAAACGAGTTATTATTAAAAAAAAATGTACATAGACCTTCTTTTTCAAACTATAATATCGTGTTCCACTCCGATCTTCTCATGTTTAAAATTAATAAAATAATTATTTTTCTAATTTCTCTCTATATAATATAAGTCGAATCATTCCTCATTATTTCAAAACTTATACGTAGAATCAAAAAGCATAAGAATTGAGATTATATATTATCAAAAAAAAAAAATTGAGACTATTCGGATTAGGATAAAAACGTGCTTAACGTAAGGATCATAAATATTCTTCAACGGTCACATATCATATTCGTTGAAGCACCGGCTAAAACATTTTTTAATTAAGATCAGATGCTTGGAAATAGCATTATTAGATCTGATTACCAACCGCTATTTACTCATTATTCTGATTTAGTTTTGTTAATTTATTTATTGTATGATTAATTATGTTTGCTGGAGGCATGGCAGCAAAAAATTATTAACAAATTAATATAAAATAAACTATGGTTTCAGGAGAAAGACATGACCAAATCCATAATTGGGTTCATTGTTTCAATTTAATTTATATAAGTGACCAATAATAATCAGTTAATCACATGTTTAGTATATGGAGCTCTACCGAACTGGATCGGCAAGATCTTCAAATGCACGACCCTTTGTTCATACATTGATCATACACATCAATGATAGTTGCATAAATGTTTAATAGTACTAGCAAGAATATACATATAAAAAGTTATTTTTTTCATACCTTTTTAGATTCTATGAACCATAACATTCTAACGATTTGTAATGGTAAAAAATAGATCTTGAACTTGTAATAGGACGGTTTGGTTATAACTAGTGAGATGTCCGGTTAAAAACGAAGAAAATGTTTTTCGGTGGTGACTAAAAATGAAGAATCGATTATTGCTAGTCAGTTATTTTATCCGATGGGGGCAACTAATCCACCGTGCAAACCCTACGAACTGGGGTTGTATCGTATGATTGTTTCAATTAACCCAGTATTTTCGGTTTACATCTCATGCAAAACCTCAATTAGTCTGGGTTATTTGTACCGGAGAGGCTCTTAGAGTATCTCCAATCGGTGGCGGAATGCTGACGAATAGACGCTGGCTGAGGAGAAACGTGGACGGAAAGAAGCGAAACGCCGGTGGATAGCTGGCGGATAACAACGTCGATAAACTTATCGACGACTCTATCTGCCGACGAATATGAAAAGTGAAGAAAATTCCCCTTTAGCTTCTCTTTTCAGCCTCGTAACTGCACAAAAAATGTATCAGCCATTAATACAAAAACTTATAAGTTTTTTATTCTTTCCCCTCTTCTTTTCAACCAATAGTCGTGTTAATAATTGGAGTAACGGTATAAGCAAAGATGCCGGTAAAATTTATTATCAGTGTTTTTATTAATTTTTAATATAACAAAATTAACTTCACCCTCCATTGATACAGGAACGTGGTGGTAGGATGGAGAACCTTAGTTGGTCGTACAACACTTTCTAAGGTTCCAATGGATGAAGATGAAGTCGACAATGGAGATTGCTTCAAATGGTCGTACAACACTTTTTGAAGAATCGAAGTAACTAGGAGGATAGATGGTGGATTGAATGACGCCACACAGATTATGGAAAGTCTGTGATAAGTCGAACAAGCAAGCTTCAAGGCTTCGCACACAAGAAGGTTGAATGTGATAAGTTCTTTCCAGAAGAAAACTCGAATTTTTATTTCATAAAACTTGCATAAACTTTTTTTTTTACATTCTGAATATGGACCTTTATATAGGACAGCAATAAGACTCAAAATTAATAGCATTGGACAACTAAATGACTCTTTGTTTATCTAAATGTTAGAAATCTGAAAATCAGCATAAATAGCTCATTAATGGTCTTGAATTCATCTCCCTTGCATTGAATAGAGTGACCGATTTGTCTTTGGAAATATGGAACAATTTGTCTTCATTAATTTCTTGGAAAGAGCCAAAATGTCTTCATTAATGCCTTGGAAAGAGCCAAATCAGATTTGTTGGAATCTTAAACTGATTTTGAATGTCTTCTTGATTTCCCTTGAGAGCTGGTTTCGATGTCCTCATCATTATAAGCACACCAAGAACATGTTAAAAACAATCAGTGACGGGAACCAGATTCACCATTGTTACATCCAAACATCCCAGGACCGTATGTGGAACGAATCATATCCAACAACAGAGGAAACTGCAACGACACAAACAGCGTCACGGGCAAACAAGCCGACCCAGCCACCCCAACAAGAACCCAACCACTCTTGTTCCCAACAACAAGGTACAACGTCGCACTAAACGCAATCATCATCGACGTTATCGACAAAAACAGTGTGATCAACCCAATAATGAGCCTCCTCGGAAGCGAAAACAGGAAATCGCCCTCCGCGTAACGGGCAGTGAGGATGGATAAGAACATCAACAAGGAGGCCGTCGAGGAGAAGAGAGAGGTCGCGTTGGAGACGGCGAAGATTATGAACGTTGCTTCCTTGTTGAAGATCGGGAAGCCACTGTCTCCGTCGGTGCCGCCCGGGACGGTGATGGCAGCTGCGAAAGCTATGGTGGCGATCAGTGTTGCAGCCACCGAGCACGAGTTTGCTGTGTCTTTCATCCACCTTTCGCCTTCTTTGACTAAGTCCTTGTGTTCTTCTGTGAATACTACTGCTGGTGTCTTTCCTTCGGAGTTTTTTCTCTCTTCGAAGTCGGGTTGTACCCATTCTCTTACTTCCTGTTGTGATAAACACGAGGAATATTAATGCAAAGATGATAAATAAGAGTAAGAGATAACTGCTAAAAATGTTTCCTTTAGTATTCATTTTTCTTGCACATTTTATTTGTGGTGCTCTTTGATGATTACCAAAAAATATAGTGTTTTGAACTTGCCTTTTTGGTGTACTTTGTATAAATTTGTTTCAAAATAATGATTTTGAAACAAAAGCTACCGTAGAAACCAAAGGGGTCCGGGACAAAAACTTAAACCCGATATAACAGAATCCAAAAACGAAACCGTCCTCTAAAAGGATTAAACAGGTTCAAGACACTCCAACACTTCTCAAAGAAAAAGATCATAAAAACTGGTTATTGGGTTAGATTTTCTCAGCAAGAAAGTAATGAAACTCAGTTACCTTATACCATTGGAGCTCACGTTGCATCTGCAGAGCTGCACCGGAGACAAGATTGATCCTATGAGGAGGAGCCAATTTCCCGGCCAAATGCAGGATAGTGTTCCCTTTGTTATCCTTAAGCCACGTCACGAGCCGGCTATGCTCGCTCAACTGATATAAGAGGTTGAAAACCTTTTCGCGGCGGTTGATTACAGCCTGATGGAATATATCATGGTCGTCTCTGTCCAAAGACCAGCTAGCAGCGGGGAAGGATTCAAGGATCTCTTCTGCAACCTCGTGAATCCCTAGCTTTGCTGCAGAATGTACCGGTAAGGTGAATCTTGAAGTAGCCGTTTTGTCGTCCAGAGAGGCGATCTCGATGCATAAACACTTAACTAGTTGAAGTGTTTGGCTATGCATGTGTTTAGTTTCCTTTATGTTCTTGATATGTGGGACTACAATTGAAATGATTTGGAGAAATCAGGCTCTGTTAAACTGATTAAAGAGGATGCTGTTTGTGTTGTTTCTTACCTAATCTTTCCATTATGCTCCAAATCATGTGATGAATCTTTTGGTACACTGCATTGCAAAACAAATATGCATTGTCAGTCTTCAGCATTCCAATAATCTAGAGGTAATTGAAAAAACGTGTGATGTATTATTCACTTTTTATGTATCATAACCTTATTCTTTGATGATGATGAAAAAGTGTCTTGAATGTTTATTTTTGTTGCACTTTGTACCGACTTGTTTGAAAATGACGATTGTCCTTAATGTTCTGAAGAGAAGAAAAAACGTCCAAAATTTTGAGCTCGCTTAGTATCCTTCCTCTTTGCTCTGAAGAAAATTAAAGGAGATGGAAATTATAGATTTTTTTTTGTTTTTAAAACATATTGATAAAAAGTGCAACAAAAATACAAGTTCAATGTATTTTTTTGTTATTACTAAAAAAAAGGCTATGATTTGCAAAAAATGAATAATATCGGGTATTTTTTTCACAATTATACCGTTATTGAATCTCCATTATAGACAATAATCTACTTTAAAAACAAGAAAGAAATGACACACCATGAATGAAGTGAGCTCTGACCCAAGTGCCCATATTAGTACAACATTCATATGAATTCTCCAAGTCTCCTATATTTGGTTTACCAGATGTATTATTGGACTTCACAGACACACCTACATGACAGAAACAAAAGAGACAATCATAAACCTATGCAATTGATGGTGTCATGTGTTCTCCCAATTCTAAAGACTAGCAAGCGAAAATTGAGAATTGAGAAGAAGTAACAAAGTGGAGAAACTAACGAGAATAAATGAACCATTGCCAAAGTTTATACTGAGTTCCACTTGGAAATGCTGAAGACTTTCCCGCTATTGCACCCAAAGGCGTGCCATTAGCAAGGGATTCTAAAGTTCCTAACGTGGGGTTACGCTGTACCATTTGTAGAGCTATATCTGCGGAAAAAAATATCATGACATATCTGAGATAATAAAATATCAGGTCAATTGAACCTAGCTATGTATAAGTTTACACGTCTTTCAACTAAGTTTCAAATTCAGTTTGCAGCTACCTTAGGTTTTAATAAAGTTCACATAGCTCTTTTTTGCCAAAAACGGTAAAAATATCCTTGACCCTATCTCAAAAAAGACCTTGTAATCGTCCAAAAGATTTTGACTAGATCTCAAAACCAGTTGGGTAGATGTAAAAAACTTTGGACGAGAAATTGCAATATTTGAGATTAGGGTCAAGTGTATATGTTCATCATTTTCTAGCAAAAAAGAGCTCTCTCAAAAAAAATTGAAACCTACTGTAGCTACAAAACGAATTTGGAATTTAAATGTCGCTAAGTAGAAAAAAGTATGAACTCCAGTCTAACCAAGTACTATTAACCCTTGGAACATTTGAATCACCCCCATTATCGTAAAATACTAAGATAATTATCAGAGAGACCAGGTTGCTAAATAATACTCACCATAAAACTCAGAAAGTATCAGAGTATTTAATAGCGAAACTCCAGGTTCTCCTGCAAAAGGGTTCCGATCTACATCCTCCTTAGTGACAGTAAACAAATACAAAGTCAACTCTCTGTGGCCATATATAGCAGCCAATTGGAGCGGTGTTAGCGAAGTCCTGCTCCAAGTATTAGGCAAGCGTTGGTTTCGGGCCACTAATAATTTGGCTGCCTCAATGTTTCCAAATAGTGCAGCAGAGTGAAGAACCGTTTTCCCAGCCAAATCCATCAAAGTTTCCAACGACTCGGGAGAAATCAAGTCCAATAAGTTCTTCAAGAACATAGTAGCCTTTCGCGTCCCAGCTGCTACATGAAGGGCTGTTTCTGAGGTTCTTGTGATCTTTGCCGTGACAGCATTTGGGTCAACATCAAGGAAATCTTTAGCAGTGTCCCAATCACCCTTGATCGCAGCCTTGTATAAGGGTAAATACCAACTAAGATCCTTCTCTTTCGGCTGCAATGTTGCATTTGGGGCTGAAGAGCTGGCCATAACAAGTATCCCTCAAGAATTCTTCTTTTATCATGTGCAGTCCCTAAACTCAAAACAATAGGGTGAGTAATTTTCATAATCAGAATTAGAATCAGTTCTAACAATAACCAATTGTATAATGTAATATACCCTAATCAACAAACCCTCACTGGGTTGTCAGCAAAACCGTATCCAAACACACCCATTTCCAAGAATAAAAGAAGTTCATGAAATACGAGCTTCTGAACAAAAAATGTGAAGTGTCTCCATCAGTTAAAGCAGAATTTGAAGAAACAAGCTAAAAGGGAGAAAATGAAATTGTACTCACTGGAAAATGGACGAGCTCCTTTCTATTTCTGGAAGTGGAATGAAAGACTGGAGCAGAGGGAAGGTGGAGCTGAAGTAGAGCAAGGCTGCTAGGGTAACTGGGAAAGTAAAGAACAAAAACGAAACATATTGGTTGGCATAATTCGTAATTCAAAAATAGACAACAATCAAGCTAATAATAATGATATATATATTGAACAAACTGTACAAGAATCATGAACTTTGACAGAGAGAAGAAAAGAAGAGTGGTGCAACTTAGTAGCCCTCACCTCATAACCAAAGAAGAGTCTTTACTTGACTGGCTGCTACCATTAGAAAGCAAGTAGTTAACCCCTCACTGCAAGAAAAGCATCATTTGCTTTCCTTTCCACTTTCTTTCCTCTTTTCTTGGTTGGTAATGGTTACATTTTTTCTGTAATGCAATTCATTTGTATGGTAATAATAATATTCCAAGAAATTCATTGAAAATATCGGGAAAAAACAAATGATTAATCTCTCTCTTCCTTTGTTTCTTTCAGCTTCTTTTATCTTCTTCTGGACCCAGTGGAGGCCATCTCTATAGCTTTTGTCTGTCCTGCAATCAGAAACCTGATAATTATTATATGAATGGCAGAAAAATGCAGCCTATATTACTGTTCAGTGATAAGACTGATGGGGGGAGCCACATTGAAAGGACAAACATCATGCTCTATTTACTTTTATGTACATTAAAAATGGAATCAATAAATCATATATTATCTAAAAATTAAGCATGCATGTTACATACAAGTTGAAACTCAGAAACTAACACAACAAAATATACACTTCTGAGGATATCGCGCAAATGACAAGGTATATAATTGACACTGATTAAAGTACAAAGCTTTTATATGCAACCACACCATATACTAAATACATGAATCTGCGATGCTCTTAATACGTGAAACTGTGGACAGACGAGTCTCCGCTAACTTTTCTCTCTTCAATTAACAGAATTAACCGACAAGAGCAACCTCAAAATGAGGCTGCCTATTGAAAATGCTCTAAATACATGAAACTGTGATGGAGTAAAACGAAGTGGGTTCATACTTTCTAGCTCATTGGGAGAGGATATATCGAGCCAATCAAGAATGTTCTGCTACAGCTCTGCTTCAAGAATTCAAGCAACCAGTAATGTTCAGAAAATTTTCACGGTTTCAGCTTTCGGGTATTTCCAAAAATGCCAGGGCCGTAAGTGGAATAGATCATATCCACAAGTAGTGGAAAGTGGGAGGCCATAAACAAGGTCACTGGTAAACACGCAGAAACAGCCATTGGAATGAGTCTCCATGCAGCTTTGTGGCCAAGCATCAGATATAGTGTTGCAGAGAATGCTATCATCATGGATATTATGGACAGAAATAAAGCAACCAAACCGAAGATTAGCCTCCTAGGCAGGGCATAGAGAAAATCAGCTTCAGCATAGCGTGCTGTGAGGATGGACAAGAACATCAACAAAGATGCAGTGGAGGAAAACAAAGAGAGTGCTTCTGAAATTGCAAAGACAATGAAGGCTCCTTCCTTGGAGAAGATTGGGAGGCCATTATCACCATCACTGCCACCTGGTACAGTAATGGCTGCTGCAAATGCTGTTGTGACTATGAGAGCAGCTGCTACTGAGCATGACTTAGCTGTATCTTTCATCCATCCCTCTCCTTCAGTCACCAAGTCCTTGTGTTCTTCGGCAAATATAATGGCAGGTGTTTTCCCAGCGGCATTTGTCCTCTCCTCAAAGTCTGGTTGTACAAACTTCTTCACTTCCTGCCAAGACAGCAAGTTTTGGAAGTAAAGAACACATTTAGGGCCGATTATGAGATAAGGTGAAAGGTATGCATCATGAAACAAGGGAAAATTGAAAATAATCTAACATCATAATAGAATTTTAATTTATTCTACTACCTAAGTTTAAATCGATTAGTGAACATAATACATTTTTTTTGTAATATCTCATGAAAAAAAAAATCAATTATGTTCACTAATTGATTAATAGCCGAATCAAATCAAAATAATTTGATTAATTCGATTAGGTTAGTAGAACGGAAAAAATCCAATTATGATGGTAACATTTGAAAATCGAAAAAAATCATTTCGTGTATTTTTTATTCAGCCACAACCTGCAACTATTTGAAGTTAAGAATACCAACCTGCAAAAGGTCGATATCGAAAACAATTATGGAGGCAGGAATTAACTAAAATCTGAAACTGCGATGCCATATCGAGCTTAAAGAAATCACCTTATACCATTGCAGCTCACGTTGCATCTGCAGAGCTGCACCAGAAACAAGATTGAGTTGATTTTTAGGTGCCAATTGTCCAGCAAGATGCAAGATTGTGTTCCTTTTACTGTCCACTAACCATGACTTCAACCGACTATGCTCACTTGTTCGATATAAGAGGCTGAAAACATTTTCTCGACGACCGATAACTGCCAGTTGGAATATATCATGACGCTCAAGGTCTGCAAACCAACTTGCAGCGGGAAATACTTCCAAAACCTCTTCTACAACCTCATGAATGCCAAACTGTGCTGCCAGGATCACAGGCAATTTAAACAATGAAGTGGCCCTTGTGTAATCCAAACCCGCTATTTCCATGCACAAGAACTTGAGGAGTTGAAGTGCTTGGCAATGAATCAGTTTCCTTTCTTTCATATGCATAATAAGTGGAACTGTAATCAATAAAAGAACAAGGATCACAAAACTCTCTTCGATGTTTCAGTGTATATGTGTGTTTAAGGGGGCACAGTGGATGTTCATACCCCTTTGTTGCATGACACTCCAAAATATTGCATCAAACTTTTGGCACACTGTATCAGAAAGCACATAAGTAACATTATATTAAGAAAAATACCATACCATACATTAATAAGTTCTCATATAAACTAATACAGCACTAGAATTAATCTACTCTTCTCAAGGTTTATAATTTCACATAAATACCATACCATCCTAATGTTTTTCTTTTTCCCATAGGTAACATAAGATCCCAATAAATCATCTGTGTATCCATGTTTCAATCTATAAACAATAAAGATAAGATGCCTATGATGACTAAAAATCAGCAATTACTTCAGACTTGTTAATCTCGAGTTACTCTATGGTCGCTAATACGCACGAGCTTTAGCTATATGATCAACTATATAAGATAAAACAAAACGACAATGGACTTCAATGTCAACTCCAAATACGACAGACCTGAATGGAAGGGATTTCCTGAAAAATATTTAGCCAAACTTCCCATCCATGGACATTGTTGGGAGCTTTCAGTTGAACTTCCCTGATTTGCTGCACCGGTATTGCCGGATAAGTTCTCAAGCTTCACAGGAATACCTTTAATAATGAACCAGGAGATAGTTAAACCCTTATTAGTCTGCATGTGAAAGGTGCCTCTAGGTACATTTTGTGTACACAATATCATATTCATAGTACAAAATGATTGTTTAAGTTCTTTTCATATAGACTATCTTGCAATTTGTTCACCGTTGCATTAGTACAGTGACCAGTGAACTTCTCTGTTTAATGCTTGTTGAGGTGTGCAGGCTAAGGTCGCTTTGCATGATAGAAAATGAAAGGATAATCTCACTCAGCTACCCCTAAGTATGCACCATTCTCAACTAACTACCCCTAAGTTGTAAAAAAATTTGACAACCACCCTAATTTTTTTAGTCTCAATTTACCCCAATTTGGTCAAGTTATGGGTGTACAATGACGAAAATACCCTCATGTGAAAGGGTGTTTTTGTCATTTCACACACAACTTGACCAAATTGGGGTAAATTAAGACTAAACAAACTTAGGGTGGTCGTAAAAACTTTATAAACTAGGGGTAGTTAGTTGAAAATGATGCATACTTCAGGTAGCTGAGGGGGATTTTCCCTTAAATAAATACAGAACCCTTACTAAAATTAGAGCATTTGGATTGTTCGGACTGTTAATTATCACCACAACAACACATCCTCCCACATTCACACATGTAGTATTCCCAGGACTTGTTAAAGCAATTAACTACAAGTTATGACTAGGAGAAACTTTTAACACTTAGGAGTCACAAGATGTGTAGGTTATATAGTTTCTGAAACCTATATGTAACGCAGGTTCAACCTTTGGTACTTCCAAAACAAAGAATATACAAGAGGTAAGTAATCAGGAGAAGAAACTAACAAGAATAGATGAAGTGCTGCCAAAAGGCATAGCGAGTCCCACTAGGAAATGTAGATGGCTTCCGAGATATTGCATGCAGAGGAGTCCCAGTAGCAGGAGATCTCAATGTAGCCAACCCGGGGTGACGCTGAACCATTTTCAAGGCCATATCTGCAATTTATGATGTGTTAAAACATATAACTAATTGGTACCTTAATGAAAATCCTCGTAGCCTTAATGAATAAGGAAGTGTCTAGATATTACTCACCATAGAACTCTGAATTTATCAGAACATTCAGAAGAGTAACACCAGGTTCACCTGCAAAAGGACTAGGATCCACATCCTCAGTGACTGTTAACAGATATGAGACCATCTCTCTCTTCCCATATATAGCCGCCATATGGACTGGTGTCATTGTTTTCCTGATCCAAGTATTAGGCAAGCGAGGGTTTCTTGCCACTAACAACTTGGCTGCTTCAATGTTGCCACACATTGCTGCAAGATGAAGAACCGTCTTCTCAGATGAATCTATCAGAGTTTCCAGATCTTCAGCAGGTATCATCTCCAGTAACTTCTCTACTAAATGGATAGCATTTTTCGTCCCAACTGCTATGTGGAGTGCTGTTTCTGATGATCTTGTTATCTTGGCTGTGACGCCATCTGGGTCATCCTCCAAAAAAGTTCTGGCTCTATCCCAATCACATTTTAATATGGATCTGTACAGTGGCAGGTAATGGCTAAGATCCTTCTCTTCTTTCTTCTCCAATCTTGGCTTTTCAATCTTGTTCCCTGGTTGCATTGAAGAGCTCGCCATCTTCTGAAGAACAGATCACCAATGATATTAAGGTCGTATTCAATTCAATTTATGTTGTCTACAACATCACACAGCACTTCAGCTTTTGGGTTTTTCCTCCTAACGAATAACAAGCCTACAACCAACAAAAACACCATAAATATCAAAAACAAAGATAGTGCACATTAATAATTCCTAGCACAACAACTTGATCAAAATCAAGAGGTACGTTGCCAACGACAAATGTTACATTATTGTCCTCCATTGTGAAACGTAAACGATCTAGTTCAGTAATCTACTTAAGTAAAATAACTTCTATATAAATCATTCCTTAGTTCCATTCATAATGACTAATACCCATATCAGTCCTCACTATGGATTAAAGTTCTACACTTATGGAGAGCATACTTGATCAAAAAACGAAACCCGATAAGCTCGTGTAAGTTAGTGCTCCAATTCATGGATATAAAAGGCACAAATGTAGTTGTATTCACACTCATGTATGCAGGTTAAGAGAAACAGACTAGAGATAATTGAAAAGCAACTTGCAGCAAACCTCAAAATACATGATTTGCCATCACTAGAATCATCACTGAGCACGAGCTTGAGCAATTCCTGCAAATAACACAACACCAGATAAGAATTACACCATAGCAAAGGGCAAAAGCTTGAGCACTTGATCCCTAAAAAGGGCCACAGAGGCATAAATGTCTTCTCTTAATGTCACAAAACACAATCACAGAACAATAATCAAATGTTTTTTTAAAAAAATTCTTTGGGGTCATGCTCTTTGAAAATTATAAGAACCTGAAACTCAGAATCAATTTCCCAAGGCTTACATGAAATTGGACCCAATAAGTTAGCACAAAAATCAGACCAAGCTTGAGCGAGACCCATCATCGTGTAAACAAGTCTCAGAAACGATGAAGCTAAAGCTACGTATGATTGGAAGTCTCAACCGAAACCTAACTCTTACATGTATACAGAGCATTTTGCAAAATGCTGCTGAGTAGAGAAAAATTAGTGACGAGACTCACCAGATCACTATCTCGAAGCTTGGAGCTGAAGGAGAGAGAAGAGTCTGGGACCGGAGCGGCAACAATCTGAAATGAGAGCTGAAACAGCGAGAGAGAGAGAGAGAACTGGTGAGTGGGAAAAAAAAAGTATATATGTTCTGGAACAAACTTCCATAAACAGCAATACCATTACTAACATAATATTTTTTTTAAAGTTAAATGGTCTTAAGGAACAGAGTTCTTTCTTGTGTTGTGAGAATTTAACTTAACCGATGTCGTTTTCGTTTTTGGCGACGGCTTTTCATTTTCTTTTTCTTCTTTTTCTTTGATCTTATCGAGTTCTTTAGCTTGTTTTACTTTCCTTTCAACATACATGGTTGGTTCATCCTTATGAGGCGTCGTCGGTAGATTTTTCGATTTTGGGTCGACCTAGCCGTCTTATTTCTAATGAGGTGCCGTCGGTGGATTTCCCGATCTCGGATCGGCCTAGTCGTCTTCTCTCTCATGGGATTATGGCGGTGGGTCTCCCGATTTCGGATCAGCCTAGTCGCTTTTTTTACATGGTTCAAAATCGGTGTTACTGTTCTCCGATGGGTTATGGAGGTCATAGATATATAGTGGTTTGGGAAGCAGCATCAACGAGACAATGTATGGGAGCGCCAAACACGACCCTTGATGATCGCCAGATGCCGATGAGGAGCCATGGCCCGCTCTCTGATCCTACCCCTCCGTCTCCTATAGTACTCCTCGGATCCATCCGAATTTAGACAGAAGACGTGTCATATGTGTACCACCCAATGAAGATGGGTGCATCCCCTACGTACTCACATATGATAGTCATATTTTGTATGTCGTTCTTATGTGTTTTATTACATCTCAACGTTGCGATGCAAAGCATGTATCGTTGTTTCAGGATCAACGTCTCTTATCTTACGAGATCTGAGAATACGCCCAACCCTTATTTGTATTTTCTCATACGTTATTCGTAATAAAGATGGATCTCCATTATGCTCAAATAAAATATACATACAATTTTTATTTATTATAATCGATCATTTTATTGATTAACAATAGTGATAACACGATTGTTAATAGAATATAGATAGAATAAGACATAGCCCCGAACAAAACCCGAGGTTCTAACTCTTTGACTTTGATACCCAACTAATCCAAATGAAAAACTAGGGGGAGATTCCCTATTCATTCGGTGATGCGCGCAGAGTATCTAGACTTCTTTTCCTGCATCGACTCGGGAAATCCTAAGTGTAGGTGAGGATGATGTTAGGTTTCCAAGAAGGTCCCCAAGAAAATGAGGAGACTTAGGATCGAGGTCTTTTTGATCCCACTAAGACGGGACGTGTCTCATCAACATCATCCCGCTCTCTCGTCAGATACACATTGTACGTTTTTTAGGACTAACAAGGGCTAATGTTCGTGACCCATAGGAACGCAACGTCTCTACCGATTGTCCACCGACTGCTATTTCCTACGACGCCCACCGTCGCTGATCCCAACCCCCAAAATTCAGATTGGGCGGATGAAAAGACCCTACATGGGGATCCTCAGTGATCGGAGTCGGCCTTCTCTTCTCGTTGAAGCCATTCGCATACTCCTGATGAAACATGTGGTCTGTAGAGTGAGGGAGGAGGTATATGACCACGACCAAGCCAATGCATACGGTGGTGGGAAAGCAGGACATCGTCGATCCCTTACCCAGTCGTTCCAGGAAGAGATCATAAGGGAAATCTTCATAGGCAATAGATGTAGTGGTGGTGGGGATGGATTGACGATAAATAGACCGGATAAGGACTGGAGAGGAGACCGATATAGTGGCGGCAGCTTGAAACCCTAAGGGAGGGAGAGATATGAGACATGTCTAACAATTAGAATGTATTATTCGGTGTTGTATACCAATTAAAATAATATATGTAAATAATATTTATTAGGTTAATGGTAAAATTTCCACACAAAAATGTCTGGGTGGATCGGAAGACTAATCATTGACCATCACTACTAAATCGTCTAAGATTGGACGATTTGTTTGAAACGGCAGGACATGTCCCCGATTAACTGAATCGTCCTGCCAAAATTTGCGTATAAGGCGAATCAGTCCGCGATATGGTTGCTCTAAAATTTATGACTAATTTACAAAATAGCCTTATTTTGAAAACTAATTGCGCGACCTTAACCTTCACCTCTATTTTTTATTGAAGTTTCGATCTTTCCCTTAACAAAGTTTCAATCGGATTGGACTTTTTTCCGGTCGAAGAATCAGATCAAAATTTCACTGAGGATAAATCGAGTTTCCATTCAGAGAAAGGATATTTTTCAAACAAAAGATTAATCAGAAGAAAAAAAATGGAATATGAAACTATTTTGCAAATTAATCCTACATTTGACCCCAAAATGCCAAGCACCAAAGATGAAGCAGATGCTTTGCTTTGCATTTTAGGCTTCATTTTCTTTTTCATTCATGAAGCTTTCCTACGATAAAGTTACTCAAATATGAATTATTTTCATATGAATTGTGGTAAATGATTTTCTATATGATTAATTCACATAAATTTACATTAAAATTGCTATTCCATTCACTTGTAAACACTCTACATTTCAGTCTCTTAATAATCTCAGATGGTTTGAGCAACTTTAGTAATCACTAAATTCAAACATTCAAATTTTAGTGTGTATAAGAATAACTGAAATATTAAAGGGATCAAAGTTAAATTAAATTGTTGAATAATAATGTTTTTAAGTTAGATCGAAGCTTCGAGCACAATACAATAACATCTTAGTGGGCCGAACTGGAGCGGCCCAATATGGTTTGAGGCTTATAGTCCCACATCGCTCAACAAAAATGGTTTAAATTTCTCTCTCCTTTTTTTCCCTCATTTCCTCACGTTATTTGACTGAAACACCCTTCAAAATGTCTTTCTTCTCATAAATAACTATTTATCGTGTTTTATACTTTTATTTAATTTGTTATAACAATTAAAAAAATCAATATTTGTGACCATAAATCGATACAACATATATTATCTCGGACTTCTTTGGCTCATTCCGCCTATTCGGCGGTCGAAAAAAACATTTTTTTATCAGGGAGAAATAAATTTATAACAAAAACAATAAATACAAAACGAGAAACCTTATGAGTAGGGTTGAAAGCAAGTACAACAAACGCAATAAAAATGAAAACCACAATCAGGTAACTCAATAAAGCTCATGACCCCTTCCATTATAATAAAAGTCAACGTAACTTCAATTTTCCTGAAACCCTTCTTAGCAGAACCTCTGTAACGGGCCCCAAAAACTCTCAACAATTACATTAGTGCAAGTAATCCCGACAACCTTATACATCCAACACCTTTACTCTCGTCATGTTCATCGCATCATTGACAGCCACGTCACCCGACCTATCCAGTACCACCTTCTTCCCTTCTTAATAGACATCAACATAATATTTTAATAGCTCCCTACGCTTGGGAGAGAGAGGAATTTCGAGAGAGAGAGGAAGGCCTTTAAAACTTTAAAAGTAATTATATATTATTAAGGCAATATTAACTAAATTTTTATTGAAGATGTGCTCATGAACCTATAATATTCTCTCACGCAAGTCGCACGCCTCTCCAGATAAACCTTAACCCCTAATTTAGTTATGTTGTCACCTTCACATACCACTATCGTTGTCGTGCCCCTGACTACCGTCATGTCTCTTCACCGCTTGTACCACCAATGGTTGAAAGGGTAACTGTCCCACCACCGCGGCTGTCCTCATAATTCGTAAGCCATTTAAAGGCCTGACGGAAGTGGGAGTCGAGGACCTCTCATCCGAAACCAGCCACGAATTCTTTACCGCAATTCACCATGATCATCGTAGCGTTTTCTTCAAGCATTACTACACCAGCACCCCACGCTCGACACTGATAAGGGGTTGTTCGGTCAAAACCCTAATCACTTCGGCGCCAAGCAATCTCCCACTGCCTCTCTCTTACCCTAGGTGACGGTCCTGAGTCACACCAAGGCCGGTGGGAACCGGCTTTGCTTGGGAGGAGGGGCAACAAACCCTGGTTCTTTGAGGGCCACCCTCTCCTCCTTGGGGATATTGATCTGATGGACAAAGACCTCCCTAACATGAATCTCCTACAATTATGGGACCATGCTCACGGCCTCCCGTCACTAGTAAGGATGAAGATAATAAGGGAGACGATTGGAGCCGCCTTAGGTGTTTGTGTGGAGGCTACTTGCGATCAATGGGCCCATGTTGGGGGATGGGGGGCTAAAATATGCTTCTGGCACTCTATGGACCGTCCCATGTGTCGTACTCTAGTGTTCCGATTCAAGGAGTTCCGGGACCTTATCCAGGTCTCTCTCACCTACACCAAATTGCCCACATTTTGTGGCAATTGTGGGGGATTGGACAAGGGGCTCAGGCATGCGACCAGGAGGTGACAAGCTTCCCGCGTTTGGACACATCTTTATTGGAGTTCCAACGAATTCATAAGAACAAACAGTACACGACATATTGGACAGCCGAGACAACTCCGGTCTCCCCACCTGGTTTTGGGACCTTGATCCCAAACACAATACTTACGGAGCCATTACATCATGGAAGAGGCTTAATAGTAACCCCGAACATTGTACCTAACAGTACGGGAGGTTAGTCTATCGACCCGTGTTGGAAAACTAAGTGGTCGGCCAACCCTTGGGAAGCGGGAAGGCTAAAGTCTCGAGAGCACTCCCGATTGGAAGTGCTAGAATGGAGAAGGGATCAGCTGGAGAACCCCAGGAGATCAGGCAAGAATTGTTAAGCAGCCTCGCCAAGAGGAATGAAATGACATTATGACTTCAGGGACCTGCCTTGGGAGAGGTCCCTGATAAAAGATTTTCCTCCCTTTGTTGCTGGTGAAGTCAAGTTCTGTTTTCAACGAGACGAAACGAGTCACCCCCATAGGATGAAGACGCGCTTAGGCCCCACCTTGAGAGGTCTTCATCAGTTTCGCCAATTGTGTAGCTTTATTTATGTTTGCCTCTATGGCTTTTATAAAATCGTGACAAACGGTTCCTTGTCTCAGAGTTATTTTTTCAGATCTTTAGGTATTTCAAACATGTAATAACTCTTTTAAGTACTAATGAAATCTGAACATTTCGTTCAAAAAAATACTAAATTTTTGTTTGACTTAACAACTAGGTGTAAAACCTAACTATACCCGTTTTTCGGGAAAAAAATAATCAGGAACTTGGGTTTGTCTCTCGAGTCCCCTCCTTTTCCGATTCCCAATAATGTCGCTTGCAACCACGCCTGAACAACCACCCACCCTGCCCACCAACCATGTGGCCTCCCTTGTATCATCTGATGTCCTGGGTTCCGTGGTTCCTCAAGAGATAATCCAACTCGACCTTCGTCGACCCCTCTCTCCCCGTTCTCTATCGCGGGCCCCTTGGTGTCTATTAGGATTACTATTATATTATTACTAGAATAATGACATAGTTATCTTGTATAAATGGATGTATATCTTATTAGTTAACTTAGCTTGAACTCCAAGTCTTATATGTATATATATATGATAACAATCAGGTACAAACTTGTATCTTTCGTCAGAACGTAGAACTATCAATTTGTGCCCTTTGATCGTAGAGTTAATGGCCCAGATTTAATGCATATCTTTTAATATTTTTTTTAATTAATGCATATCTTGTAATTGATTTCGTAATCAATCACCCATCCTGAATTTCGGTGGCCATCCAATCTAGATAATCAATGGTCCAGATTAGTTCTACGTTCTGACCCAAAATAGGGTTTGTACTTGATTGTTCCTATATATATATATATATATATATATATATATATATATGGGTAGTAGCCACACAATAATACACAACAGACACAAGAGAGAATTCATCTCAAATCTCTATTTTTAAATATAGCATGGTATTAGAGTTGGTTTATTTTTATTTTTCCGATTTTAGTTTTTAATTCTCTGTTGTTGTTTTGTGGTAGTTCTCCACTATAATATGCGATATTGACACTAGTAAGGGAGGCGCCAATGAAACTAATAAGGGCGTGAAGTCTTCGTCTCCATATTATTTACATCATTCCTCAAACTTAAAACATATATGCGTAATTGTTTTTATATGAAGGATCTTGGGGTCCTTAAGTACTTATTTATAATTGTGGTGGCACAGGGCCTTGACGGCTTGTTTTTTAGTCAAAGAAAATATGTCTTGGATATCATTAGCAAGGCTAGCTTATTGGGGTCGAAGCCTATTTCTATTCCAATGGATCAAATTCATCAGTTAGTTCGTGTTGAGGGGGAGTTGTTTTTAGAACCTGAAAAGTATAGGCGGTTTGTAGGGTGGTTGTTCTACTTGACGATTACTCGGCCGGAGCTCTCCTATTCGGTTCATATGATGGCGTAATTTATGTCTTCTCCTATGATCGCTCATTGGGAGGCAGCACTTCGCATCCTTAGATATACCTAAAAGGGTGCCCTGTCCAAGGAATTTTGTTGAATCGTTGGTGCAAGTTGCAAATATGTGGGTTTTGTGATAGTGATTGGGCAAATTGTCCTACTACACGTTGATCTTAAACTGATTATCTTGTGCTTGTTGGGACTTCTCTGAAATCTTGAAAAACAAAGAAGCAACCATAGTTTCACGCTCTTTCTCTGAGGCAGAATATCGTTTCATGGTTACGACTGTTTGCGAGTTAAAATGGTTGAAGTCTGTTTTATTTTGTCTTGGTGTACGACATGATCGAGCTATGCGCCTGTACTGTGATAGTCAAATTGTTTTACATATTGCATCAAATCCAGTCTTTCATGAACGTACGAAACATATTATGATGGACCGTCATTTTGTTCGAGATGGGTTTAAGGCTGGTAATATTACTACATCATACATACGAACGGATGATCAATTGGATGATATCTTTACAAAAGCACTCGGAAATCATAGTTTTTTTTACTTCTTCGCAAGTTAAGCATTCGAGATCTTCGTGCTCCAACTTGAGGGGAGTATTAGGGTTATTATAAAAATATTATTAGAGTAATGACATAGTTATCTTGTATAAGTGGAATGTATATCTTGTTAAATAACTTAGCTTGGACTCCAAGTCTGATATGTGTATATTTATGGAAAGTAGTCACACAATAATACACAAACATAAGAGGGAATTCCTCTCAAGTCTCTACTCTTAACTAGCAGTATCCACTATCCTCGTCGTACCGGCACCAACAACCATTACCCTTCTATGGACAGTCATCCACCTCCCACATGGTCGATTATGCCAGTAGCCCTCTCTTTGACGGAGGGACTCTAAGCCCTTCAAGAGGGCTTTAATGCCCTATCCATGGATATGGAGGAAGATCAAGTTTTGAAGGTTCTACGGGACCCGTTGTCCGATCAGCATGCGATCCAGACAACAATTGGTTTTGCTAGCCGCCTCTTCACCTTCCAGATTTTAGTCGCTTGACAATAGAGGGCTTCATGAGGATCTCGTCGCCAAAAACTTGAGATTGAGATCTCCAAATTTATCTTCACATCACAAACAGAGCAGAGGCATATCCAAGAATATAATTTAGGGTGTTCAATCGACTATTACTAAATGTGATAAAAAAATGCAAACTATACTCACATGCAGACTACATGCAAATTTCGTGCAAGACCGATCTTAAAATGACCATAATTTTTTCATACGAATTCCGGTTTTGGTTTGTAAGATATCAAATCGAAGGCATATGAAATATCTACAATTTTATATAACCTTTTAGGATA